>JAWZYT010004823.1:0-189019 GCA_034508575.1 Petrolisthes manimaculis
AAAATTTCAATTTTCAGGCAAAAAAAATGCAAAAACACGTTTTTTTGGCCCAAAAAGTCGATTTGTACAGTGCTAGAAAAATTTCAATTTTCAGGCAAAAAAAATGCAAAAACACGTTTTTTTGGCCCAAAAAGTCGATTTGTACAGTGCTAGAAAAATTTCAATTTTCAGGCAAAAAAAATGCAAAAACACGTTTTTTTGGCCCAAAAAGTCGATTTGTACAGTGCTAGAAAAATTTCAATTTTCAGGCAAAAAAAATGCTAAAACACGTTTTTTTGGCCCAAAAAGTCGATTTGTACAGTGCTAGAAAAATTTCAATTTTCAGGCAAAAAAAATGCTAAAACACGTTTTTTTGGCCCAAAAAGTCGATTTGTACAGTGCTAGAAAAATTTCAATTTTCAGGCAAAAAAAATGCTAAAACACGTTTTTTTGGCCCAAAAAGTCGATTTGTACAGTGCTAGAAAAATTTCAATTTTCAGGCAAAAAAAATGCAAAAACACGTTTTTTTGGCCCAAAAAGTCGATTTGTACAGTGCTAGAAAAATTTCAATTTTCAGGCAAAAAAAATGCAAAAACACGTTTTTTTGGCCCAAAAAGTCGATTTGTACTGTGCTAGAAAAATTTCAATTTTCAGGCAAAAAAAATGCAAAAACACGTTTTTTTGGCCCAAAAAGTCGATTTGTACTGTGCTAGAAAAATTTCAATTTTCAGGCAAAAAAAATGCAAAAACACGTTTTTTTGGCCCAAAAAGTCGATTTGTACAGTGCTAGAAAAATTTCAATTTTCAGGCAAAAAAAATGCTAAAACACGTTTTTTTGGCCCAAAAAGTCGATTTGTACAGTGCTAGAAAAATTTCAATTTTCAGGCAAAAAAAATGCTAAAACACGTTTTTTTGGCCCAAAAAGTCGATTTGTACAGTGCTAGAAAAATTTCAATTTTCAGGCAAAAAAAATGCTAAAACACGTTTTTTTGGCCCAAAAAGTCGATTTGTACAGTGCTAGAAAAATTTCAATTTTCAGGCAAAAAAAATGCAAAAACACGTTTTTTTGGCCCAAAAAGTCGATTTGTACAGTGCTAGAAAAATTTCAATTTTCAGGCAAAAAAAATGCAAAAACACGTTTTTTTGGCCCAAAAAGTCGATTTGTACAGTGCTAGAAAAATTTCAATTTTCAGGCAAAAAAAATGCAAAAACACGTTTTTTTGGCCCAAAAAGTCGATTTGTACAGTGCTAGAAAAATTTCAATTTTCAGGCAAAAAAAATGCTAAAACACGTTTTTTTGGCCCAAAAAGTCGATTTGTACAGTGCTAGAAAAATTTCAATTTTCAGGCAAAAAAAATGCTAAAACACGTTTTTTTGGCCCAAAAAGTCGATTTGTACAGTGCTAGAAAAATTTCAATTTTCAGGCAAAAAAAATGCTAAAACACGTTTTTTTGGCCCAAAAAGTCGATTTGTACAGTGCTAGAAAAATTTCAATTTTCAGGCAAAAAAAATGCAAAAACACGTTTTTTTGGCCCAAAAAGTCGATTTGTACAGTGCTAGAAAAATTTCAATTTTCAGGCAAAAAAAATGCAAAAACACGTTTTTTTGGCCCAAAAAGTCGATTTGTACTGTGCTAGAAAAATTTCAATTTTCAGGCAAAAAAAATGCAAAAACACGTTTTTTTGGCCCAAAAAGTCGATTTGTACTGTGCTAGAAAAATTTCAATTTTCAGGCAAAAAAAATGCAAAAACACGTTTTTTTGGCCCAAAAAGTCGATTTGTACAGTGCTAGAAAAATTTCAATTTTCAGGCAAAAAAAATGCTAAAACACGTTTTTTTGGCCCAAAAAGTCGATTTGTACAGTGCTAGAAAAATTTCAATTTTCAGGCAAAAAAAATGCTAAAACACGTTTTTTTGGCCCAAAAAGTCGATTTGTACAGTGCTAGAAAAATTTCAATTTTCAGGCAAAAAAAATGCTAAAACACGTTTTTTTGGCCCAAAAAGTCGATTTGTACAGTGCTAGAAAAATTTCAATTTTCAGGCAAAAAAAATGCTAAAACACGTTTTTTTGGCCCAAAAAGTCGATTTGCACTGTGCTAGAAAAATTTCAATTTTCAGGCAAAAAAAATGCAAAAACACGTTTTTTTGGCCCAAAAAGTCGATTTGTACAGTGCTAGAAAAATTTCTATTTTCAGGCAAAAAAAATGCTAAAACACGTTTTTTTGGCCCAAAAAGTCGATTTGCACTGTGCTAGAAAAATTTCAATTTTCAGGCAAAAAAAATGCAAAAAAACGTTTTTTTGGCCCAAAAAGTCGATTTGCACTGTGCTAGAAAAATTTCAATTTTCAGGCAAAAAAAATGCTAAAACACGTTTTTTTGGCCCAAAAAGTCGATTTGTACTCTGCTAGAAAAAATTCAATTTTCAGGCAAAAAAAATGCTAAAACACGTTTTTTTGGCCCAAAAAGTCGATTTGTACTGTGCTTGAAAAATTTCAATTTTCAGGCAAAAAAAATGCAAAAACACGTTTTTTTGGCCCAAAAAGTCGATTTGTACAGTGCTAGAAAAATTTCAATTTTCAGGCAAAAAAAATGCAAAAACACGTTTTTTTGGCCCAAAAAGTCGATTTGTACAGTGCTAGAAAAATTTCAATTTTCAGGCAAAAAAAATGCAAAAACACGTTTTTTTGGCCCAAAAAGTCGATTTGTACTGTGCTAGAAAAATTTCAATTTTCAGGCAAAAAAAATGCAAAAACACGTTTTTTTGGCCCAAAAAGTCGATTTGTACTGTGCTAGAAAAATTTCAATTTTCAGGCAAAAAAAATGCTAAAACACGTTTTTATGGCCCAAAAAGTCGATTTGTACTCTGCTAGAAAAATTTCAATTTTCAGGCAAAAAAAATGCTAAAACACGTTTTTTTGGCCCAAAAAGTCGATTTGTACTGTGCTTGAAAAATTTCAATTTTCAGGCAAAAAAAATGCAAAAACACGTTTTTTTGGCCCAAAAAGTCGATTTGTACAGTGCTAGAAAAATTTCAATTTTCAGGCAAAAAAAATGCAAAAACACGTTTTTTTGGCCCAAAAAGTCGATTTGTACAGTGCTAGAAAAATTTCAATTTTCAGGCAAAAAAAATGCAAAAACACGTTTTTTTGGCCCAAAAAGTCGATTTGCACTGTGCTAGAAAAATTTCAATTTTCAGGCAAAAAAAATGCAAAAACACGTTTTTTTGGCCCAAAAAGTCGATTTGCACTGTGCTAGAAAAATTTCAATTTTCAGGCAAAAAAAATGCTAAAACACGTTTTTTTGGCCCAAAAAGTCGATTTGTACTCTGCTAGAAAAAATTCAATTTTCAGGCAAAAAAAATGCTAAAACACGTTTTTTTGGCCCAAAAAGTCGATTTGTACTGTGCTTGAAAAATTTCAATTTTCAGGCAAAAAAAATGCAAAAACACGTTTTTTTGGCCCAAAAAGTCGATTTGTACAGTGCTAGAAAAATTTCAATTTTCAGGCAAAAAAAATGCAAAAACACGTTTTTTTGGCCCAAAAAGTCGATTTGTACAGTGCTAGAAAAATTTCAATTTTCAGGCAAAAAAAATGCAAAAACACGTTTTTTTGGCCCAAAAAGTCGATTTGTACTGTGCTAGAAAAATTTCAATTTTCAGGCAAAAAAAATGCAAAAACACGTTTTTTTGGCCCAAAAAGTCGATTTGTACTGTGCTAGAAAAATTTCAATTTTCAGGCAAAAAAAATGCTAAAACACGTTTTTTTGGCCCAAAAAGTCGATTTGTACTCTGCTAGAAAAATTTCAATTTTCAGGCAAAAAAAATGCTAAAACACGTTTTTTTGGCCCAAAAAGTCGATTTGTAC
Organism: Petrolisthes manimaculis; assembly: GCA_034508575.1. NCBI lineage: Eukaryota > Metazoa > Arthropoda > Malacostraca > Decapoda > Porcellanidae > Petrolisthes > Petrolisthes manimaculis. The sequence goes on from JAWZYT010004823.1 coordinate 3,842, forward strand.
TGTGCTTGAAAAATTTCAATTTTCAGGCAAAAAAAATGCAAAAACACGTTTTTTTGGCCCAAAAAGTCGATTTGTACAGTGCTAGAAAAATTTCAATTTTCAGGCAAAAAAAATGCAAAAACACGTTTTTTTGGCCCAAAAAGTCGATTTGTACAGTGCTAGAAAAATTTCAATTTTCAGGCAAAAAAAATGCAAAAACACGTATTTTTGGCCCAAAAAGTCGATTTGTACTGTGCTAGAAAAATTTCAATTTTCAGGCAAAAAAAATGCAAAAACACGTTTTTTTGGCCCAAAAAGTCGATTTGTACAGTGCTAGAAAAATTTCAATTTTCAGGCAAAAAAAATGCAAAAACACGTTTTTTTGGCCCAAAAAGTCGATTTGTACAGTGCTAGAAAAATTTCAATTTTCAGGCAAAAAAAATGCTAAAACACGTTTTTTTGGCCCAAAAAGTCGATTTGTACAGTGCTAGAAAAATTTCAATTTTCAGGCAAAAAAAATGCAAAAACACGTTTTTTTGGCCCAAAAAGTCGATTTGTACAGTGCTAGAAAAATTTCAATTTTCAGGCAAAAAAAATGCTAAAACACGTTTTTTTGGCCCAAAAAGTCGATTTGTACAGTGCTAGAAAAATTTCAATTTTCAGGCAAAAAAAATGCTAAAACACGTTTTTTTGGCCCAAAAAGTCGATTTGTACAGTGCTAGAAAAATTTCAATTTTCAGGCAAAAAAAATGCTAAAACACGTTTTTTTGGCCCAAAAAGTCGATTTGTACAGTGCTAGAAAAATTTCAATTTTCAGGCAAAAAAAAGGCTAAAACACGTTTTTTTGGCCCAAAAAGTCGATTTGCACTGTGCTAGAAAAATTTCAATTTTCAGGCAAAAAAAATGCAAAAACACGTTTTTTTGGCCCAAAAAGTCGATTTGTACAGTGCTAGAAAAATTTCAATTTTCAGGCAAAAAAAATGCAAAAACACGTTTTTTTGGCCCAAAAAGTCGATTTGTACTGTGCTAGAAAAATTTCAATTTTCAGGCAAAAAAAATGCTAAAACACGTTTTTTTGGCCCAAAAAGTCGATTTGTACTCTGCTAGAAAAATTTCCATTTTCAGGCAAAAAAAATGCTAAAACACGTTTTTTTGGCCCAAAAAGTCGATTTGTACTGTGCTTGAAAAATTTCAATTTTCAGGCAAAAAAAATGCAAAAACACGTTTTTTTGGCCCAAAAAGTCGATTTGTACAGTGCTAGAAAAAATTCAATTTTCAGGCAAAAAAAATGCAAAAACACGTTTTTTTGGCCCAAAAAGTCGATTTGTACAGTGCTAGAAAAATTTCAATTTTCAGGCAAAAAAAATGCAAAAACACGTTTTTTTGGCCCAAAAAGTCGATTTGTACTGTGCTAGAAAAATTTCAATTTTCAGGCAAAAAAAATGCAAAAACACGTTTTTTTGGCCCAAAAAGTCGATTTGTACAGTGCTAGAAAAATTTCAATTTTCAGGCAAAAAAAATGCAAAAACACCTTTTTTTGGCCCAAAAAGTCGATTTGTACAGTGCTAGAAAAATTTCAATTTTCAGGCAAAAAAAATGCAAAAACACGTTTTTTTGGCCCAAAAAGTCGATTTGTACAGTGCTAGAAAAATTTCAATTTTCAGGCAAAAAAAATGCTAAAACACGTTTTTTTGGCCCAAAAAGTCGATTTGCACTGTGCTAGAAAAATTTCAATTTTCAGGCAAAAAAAATGCAAAAACACGTTTTTTTGGCCCAAAAAGTCGATTTGCACTGTGCTAGAAAAATTTCAATTTTCAGGCAAAAAAAATGCAAAAACACGTTTTTTTGGCCCAAAAAGTCGATTTGTACAGTGCTAGAAAAAATTCAATTTTCAGGCAAAAAAAATGCTAAAACACGTTTTTTTGGCCCAAAAAGTCGATTTGTACTGTGCTAGAAAAATTTCAATTTTCAGGCAAAAAAAATGCAAAAACACGTTTTTTTGGCCCAAAAAGTCGATTTGTACTGTGCTAGAAAAATTTCAATTTTCAGGCAAAAAAAATGCAAAAACACGTTTTTTTGGCCCAAAAAGTCGATTTGTACAGTGCTAGAAAAATTTCAATTTTCAGGCAAAAAAAATGCAAAAACACGTTTTTTTGGCCCAAAAAGTCGATTTGTACAGTGCTAGAAAAATTTCAATTTTCAGGCAAAAAAAATGCAAAAACACGTTTTTTTGGCCCAAAAAGTCGATTTGTACAGTGCTAGAAAAATTTCAATTTTCAGGCAAAAAAAATGCTAAAACACGTTTTTTTGGCCCAAAAAGTCGATTTGCACTGTGCTAGAAAAATTTCAATTTTCAGGCAAAAAAAATGCAAAAACACGTTTTTTTGGCCCAAAAAGTCGATTTGCACTGTGCTAGAAAAATTTCAATTTTCAGGCAAAAAAAATGCAAAAACACGTTTTTTTGGCCCAAAAAGTCGATTTGTACAGTGCTAGAAAAAAATCAATTTTCAGGCAAAAAAAATGCTAAAACACGTTTTTTTGGCCCAAAAAGTCGATTTGTACTGTGCTAGAAAAATTTCAATTTTCAGGCAAAAAAAAATGCTAAAACACGTTTTTTTGGCCCAAAAAGTCGATTTGTACTGTGCTAGAAAAATTTCAATTTTCAGGCAAAAAAAATGCAAAAACACGTTTTTTTGGCCCAAAAAGTCGATTTGTACAGAGCTAGAAAAATTTCAATTTTCAGGCAAAAAAAATGCAAAAACACGTTTTTTTGGCCCAAAAAGTCGATTTGTACAGTGCTAGAAAAATTTCAATTTTCAGGCAAAAAAAATGCTAAAACACGTTTTTTTGGCCCAAAAAGTCGATTTGCACTGTGCTAGAAAAATTTCAATTTTCAGGCAAAAAAAATGCAAAAACACGTTTTTTTGGCCCAAAAAGTCGATTTGCACTGTGCTAGAAAAATTTCAATTTTCAGGCAAAAAAAATGCTAAAACACGTTTTTTTGGCCCAAAAAGTCGATTTGTACTGTGCTAGAAAAATTTCAATTTTCAGGCAAAAAAAATGCTAAAACACGTTTTTTTGGCCCAAAAAGTCGATTTGTACTGTGCTAGAAAAATTTCAATTTTCAGGCAAAAAAAATGCAAAAACACGTTTTTTTGGCCCAAAAAGTCGATTTGTACAGTGCTAGAAAAATTTCAATTTTCAGGCAAAAAAAATGCAAAAACACGTTTTTTTGGCCCAAAAAGTCGATTTGTACAGTGCTAGAAAAATTTCAATTTTCAGGCAAAAAAAATGCTAAAACACGTTTTTTTGGCCCAAAAAGTCGATTTGTACAGTGCTAGAAAAATTTCAATTTTCAGGCAAAAAAAATGCTAAAACACGTTTTTTTGGCCCAAAAAGTCGATTTGTACAGTGCTAGAAAAATTTCAATTTTCAGGCAAAAAAAATGCAAAAACACGTTTTTTTGGCCCAAAAAGTCGATTTGTACAGTGCTAGAAAAATTTCAATTTTCAGGCAAAAAAAATGCAAAAACACGTTTTTTTGGCCCAAAAAGTCGATTTGTACAGTGCTAGAAAAATTTCAATTTTCAGGCAAAAAAAATGCTAAAACACGTTTTTTTGGCCCAAAAAGTCAATTTGTACTGTGCTAGAAAAATTTCAATTTTCAGGCAAAAAAAATGCAAAAACACGTTTTTTTGGCCCAAAAAGTCGATTTGTACAGTGCTAGAAAAATTTCAATTTTCAGGCAAAAAAAATGCAAAAACACGTTTTTTTGGCCCAAAAAGTCGATTTGTACAGTGCTAGAAAAATTTCAATTTTCAGGCAAAAAAAATGCTAAAACACGTTTTTTTGGCCCAAAAAGTCGATTTGTACAGTGCTAGAAAAATTTCAATTTTCAGGCAAAAAAAAGGCTAAAACACGTTTTTTTGGCCCAAAAATTCGATTTGCACTGTGCTAGAAAAATTTCAATTTTCAGGCAAAAAAAATGCAAAAACACGTTTTTTTGGCCCAAAAAGTCGATTTGTACAGTGCTAGAAAAATTTCAATTTTCAGGCAAAAAAAATGCAAAAACACGTTTTTTGGCCCAAAAAGTCGATTTGTACAGTGCTAGAAAAATTTCAATTTTCAGGCAAAAAAAATGCTAAAACACGTTTTTTTGGCCCAAAAAGTCGATTTGCACTGTGCTAGAAAAATTTCAATTTTCAGGCAAAAAAAATGCAAAAACACGTTTTTTTGGCCCAAAAAGTCGATTTGCACTGTGCTAGAAAAATTTCAATTTTCAGGCAAAAAAAATGCAAAAACACGTTTTTTTGGCCCAAAAAGTCGATTTGTACTGTGCTAGAAAAATTTCAATTTTCAGGCAAAAAAAATGCTAAAACACGTTTTTTTGGCCCAAAAAGTCGATTTGTACTCTGCTAGAAAAATTTCAATTTTCAGGCAAAAAAAATGCTAAAACACGTTTTTTTGGCCCAAAAAGTCGATTTGTACAGTGCTAGAAAAATTTCAATTTTCAGGCAAAAAAAATGCTAAAACACGTTTTTTTGGCCCAAAAAGTCGATTTGCACTGTGCTTGAAAAATTTCAATTTTCAGGCAAAAAAAATGCAAAAACACGTTTTTTTGGCCCAAAAAGTCGATTTGTACAGTGCTAGAAAAATTTCAATTTTCAGGCAAAAAAAATGCAAAAACACGTTTTTTTGGCCCAAAAAGTCGATTTGTACAGTGCTAGAAAAATTTCAATTTTCAGGCAAAAAAAATGCAAAAACACGTTTTTTTGGCCCAAAAAGTCGATTTGTACTGTGCTAGAAAAATTTCAATTTTCAGGCAAAAAAAATGCAAAAACACGTTTTTTTGTCCCAAAAAGTCGATTTGTACAGTGCTAGAAAAATTTCAATTTTCAGGCAAAAAAAATGCAAAAACACGTTTTTTTGGCCCAAAAAGTCGATTTGTACAGTGCTAGAAAAATTTCAATTTTCAGGCAAAAAAAATGCAAAAACACGTTTTTTTGGCCCAAAAAGTCGATTTGTACAGTGCTAGAAAAATTTCAATTTTCAGGCAAAAAAAATGCTAAAACACGTTTTTTTGGCCCAAAAAGTCGATTTGCACTGTGCTAGAAAAATTTCAATTTTCAGGCAAAAAAAATGCAAAAACACGTTTTTTTGGCCCAAAAAGTCGATTTGCACTGTGCTAGAAAAATTTCAATTTTCAGGCAAAAAAAATGCAAAAACAGGTTTTTTTGGCCCAAAAAGTCGATTTGTACAGTGCTAGAAAAATTTCAATTTTCAGGCAAAAAAAATGCTAAAACACGTTTTTTTGGCCCAAAAAGTCGATTTGCACTGTGCTAGAAAAATTTCAATTTTCAGGCAAAAAAAATGCAAAAACACGTTTTTTTGGCCCAAAAAGTCGATTTGCACTGTGCTAGAAAAATTTCAATTTTCAGGCAAAAAAAATGCTAAAACACGTTTTTTTGGCCCAAAAAGTCGATTTGTACTGTGCTAGAAAAATTTCAATTTTCAGGCAAAAAAAATGCTAAAACACGTTTTTTTGGCCCAAAAAGTCGATTTGTACTGTGCTAGAAAAAATTCAATTTTCAGGCAAAAAAAATGCAAAAACACGTTTTTTTGGCCCAAAAAGTCGATTTGTACAGTGCTAGAAAAATTTCAATTTTCAGGCAAAAAAAATGCTAAAACACGTTTTTTTGGCCCAAAAAGTCGATTTGCACTGTGCTAGAAAAATTTCAATTTTTAGGCAAAAAAAATGCAAAAACACGTTTTTTTGGCCCAAAAAGTCGATTTGTACAGTGCTAGAAAAATTTCAATTTTCAGGCAAAAAAAATGCAAAAACACGTTTTTTTGGCCCAAAAAGTCGATTTGTACAGTGCTAGAAAAATTTCAATTTTCAGGCAAAAAAAATGCAAAAACACGTTTTTTTGGCCCAAAAAGTCGATTTGTACAGTGCTAGAAAAATTTCAATTTTCAGGCAAAAAAAATGCTAAAACACGTTTTTTTGGCCCAAAAAGTCGATTTGTACAGTGATAGAAAAATTTCAATTTTCAGGCAAAAAAAATGCTAAAACACGTTTTTTTGGCCCAAAAAGTCGATTTGTACAGTGCTAGAAAAATTTCAATTTTCAGGCAAAAAAAATGCTAAAACACGTTTTTTGGCCCAAAAAGTCGATTTGTACAGTGCTAGAAAAATTTCAATTTTCAGGCAAAAAAAATGCAAAAACACGTTTTTTTGGCCCAAAAAGTCGATTTGTACAGTGCTAGAAAAATTTCAATTTTCAGGCAAAAAAAATGCAAAAACACGTTTTTTTGGCCCAAAAAGTCGATTTGTACAGTGCTAGAAAAATTTCAATTTTCAGGCAAAAAAAATGCAAAAACACGTTTTTTTGGCCCAAAAAGTCGATTTGTACTGTGCTAGAAAAATTTCAATTTTCAGGCAAAAAAAATGCAAAAACACGTTTTTTTGGCCCAAAAAGTCGATTTGCACTGTGCTAGAAAAATTTCAATTTTCAGGCAAAAAAAATGCAAAAACACGTTTTTTTGGCCCAAAAAGTCGATTTGCACTGTGCTAGAAAAATTTCAATTTTCAGGCAAAAAAAATGCAAAAACACGTTTTTTTTGGCCCAAAAAGTCGATTTGCACTGTGCTAGAAAAATTTCAATTTTCAGGCAAAAAAAATGCAAAAACACGTTTTTTTGGCCCAAAAAGTCGATTTGTACTGTGCTAGAAAAATTTCAATTTTCAGGCAAAAAAAATGCTAAAACACGTTTTTTTGGCCCAAAAAGTCGATTTGTACTCTGCTAGAAAAATTTCAATTTTCAGGCAAAAAAAATGCTAAAACACGTTTTTTTGGCCCAAAAAGTCGATTTGTACAGTGCTAGAAAAATTTCAATTTTCAGGCAAAAAAAATGCAAAAACACGTTTTTTTGGCCCAAAAAGTCGATTTGTACAGTGCTAGAAAAATTTCAATTTTCAGGCAAAAAAAATGCAAAAACACGTTTTTTTGGCCCAAAAAGTCGATTTGTACAGTGCTAGAAAAATTTCAATTTTCAGGCAAAAAAAATGCAAAAACACGTTTTTTTGGCCCAAAAAGTCGATTTGTACAGTGCTAGAAAAATTTCAATTTTCAGGCAAAAAAAATGCAAAAACACGTTTTTTTGGCCCAAAAAGTCGATTTGTACAGTGCTAGAAAAATTTCAATTTTCAGGCAAAAAAAATGCAAAAACACGTTTTTTTGGCCCAAAAAGTCGATTTGTACTGTGCTAGAAAAATTTCAATTTTCAGGCAAAAAAAATGCAAAAACACGTTTTTTTGGCCCAAAAAGTCGATTTGTACTGTGCTAGAAAAATTTCAATTTTCAGGCAAAAAAAATGCAAAAACACGTTTTTTTGGCCCAAAAAGTCGATTTGTACAGTGCTAGAAAAATTTCAATTTTCAGGCAAAAAAAATGCTAAAACACGTTTTTTGGCCCAAAAAGTCGATTTGTACAGTGCTAGAAAAATTTCAATTTTCAGGCAAAAAAAATGCTAAAACACGTTTTTTTGGCCCAAAAAGTCGATTTGTACAGTGCTAGAAAAATTTCAATTTTCAGGCAAAAAAAATGCTAAAACACGTTTTTTTGGCCCAAAAAGTCGATTTGTACAGTGCTAGAAAAATTTCAATTTTCAGGCAAAAAAAATGCTAAAACACGTTTTTTTGGCCCAAAAAGTCGATTTGCACTGTGCTAGAAAAATTTCAATTTTCAGGCAAAAAAAATGCAAAAACACGTTTTTTTGGCCCAAAAAGTCGATTTGCACTGTGCTAGAAAAATTTCAATTTTCAGGCAAAAAAAATGCAAAAACACGTTTTTTTGGCCCAAAAAGTCGATTTGCACTGTGCTAGAAAAATTTCAATTTTCAGGCAAAAAAAATGCAAAAACACGTTTTTTTGGCCCAAAAAGTCGATTTGTACTGTGCTAGAAAAATTTCAATTTTCAGGCAAAAAAAATGCTAAAACACGTTTTTTTGGCCCAAAAAGTCGATTTGTACTCTGCTAGAAAAAATTCAATTTTCAGGCAAAAAAAATGCTAAAACACGTTTTTTTGGCCCAAAAAGTCGATTTGTACAGTGCTAGAAAAATTTCAATTTTCAGGCAAAAAAAATGCAAAAACACGTTTTTTTGGCCCAAAAAGTCGATTTGTACAGTGCTAGAAAAATTTCAATTATCAGGCAAAAAAAATGCAAAAACACGTTTTTTTGGCCCAAAAAGTCGATTTGTACTGTGCTAGAAAAATTTCAATTTTCAGGCAAAAAAAATGCAAAAACACGTTTTTTTGGCCCAAAAAGTCGATTTGTACAGTGCTAGAAAAATTTCAATTTTCAGGCAAAAAAAATGCAAAAACACGTTTTTTTGGCCCAAAAAGTCGATTTGTACAGTGCTAGAAAAATTTCAATTTTCAGGCAAAAAAAATGCTAAAACACGTTTTTTTGGCCCAAAAAGTCGATTTGTACAGTGCTAGAAAAATTTCAATTTTCAGGCAAAAAAAATGCAAAAACACGTTTTTTTGGCCCAAAAAGTCGATTTGTACAGTGCTAGAAAAATTTCAATTTTCAGGCAAAAAAAATGCTAAAACACGTTTTTTTGGCCCAAAAAGTCGATTTGTACAGTGCTAGAAAAATTTCAATTTGCAGGCAAAAAAAATGCAAAAACACGTTTTTTTGGCCCAAAAAGTCGATTTGTACAGTGCTAGAAAAATTTCAATTTTCAGGCAAAAAAAATGCTAAAACACGTTTTTTTGGCCCAAAAAGTCGATTTGTACAATGCTAGAAAAATTTCAATTTTCAGGCAAAAAAAAGGCTAAAACACGTTTTTTTGGCCCAAAAAGTCGATTTGCACTGTGCTAGAAAAATTTCAATTTTCAGGCAAAAAAAATGCAAAAACACGTTTTTTTGGCCCAAAAAGTCGATTTGCACTGTGCTAGAAAAATTTCAATTTTCAGGCAAAAAAAATGCAAAAACACGTTTTTTTGGCCCAAAAAGTCGATTTGTACAGTGCTAGAAAAATTTCAATTTTCAGGCAAAAAAAATGCTAAAACACGTTTTTTTGGCCCAAAAAGTCGATTTGCACTGTGCTAGAAAAATTTCAATTTTCAGGCAAAAAAAATGCAAAAACACGTTTTTTTGGCCCAAAAAGTCGATTTGTACAGTGCTAGAAAAATTTCAATTTTCAGGCAAAAAAAATGCAAAAACACGTTTTTTTGGCCCAAAAAGTCGATTTGTACTGTGCTAGAAAAATTTCAATTTTCAGGCAAAAAAAATGCAAAAACACGTTTTTTTGGCCCAAAAAGTCGATTTGTACAGTGCTAGAAAAATTTCAATTTTCAGGCAAAAAAAATGCAAAAACACGTTTTTTTGGCCCAAAAAGTCGATTTGTACAGTGCTAGAAAAATTTCAATTTTCAGGCAAAAAAAATGCTAAAACACGTTTTTTTGGCCCAAAAAGTCGATTTGTACAGTGCTAGAAAAATTTCAATTTTCAGGCAAAAAAAATGCTAAAACACGTTTTTTTGGCCCAAAAAGTCGATTTGTACAGTGCTAGAAAAATTTCAATTTTCAGGCAAAAAAAATGCTAAAACACGTTTTTTTGGCCCAAAAAGTCGATTTGTACAGTGCTAGAAAAATTTCAATTTTCAGGCAAAAAAAATGCAAAAACACGTTTTTTTGGCCCAAAAAGTCGATTTGTACAGTGCTAGAAAAATTTCAATTTTCAGGCAAAAAAAATGCAAAAACACGTTTTTTTGGCCCAAAAAGTCGATTTGTACAGTGCTAGAAAAATTTCAATTTTCAGGCAAAAAAAATGCAAAAACACGTTTTTTTGGCCCAAAAAGTCGATTTGTACAGTGCTAGAAAAATTTCAATTTTCAGGCAAAAAAAATGCAAAAACACGTTTTTTTGGCCCAAAAAGTCGATTTGTACAGTGCTAGAAAAATTTCAATTTTCAGGCAAAAAAAATGCAAAAACACGTTTTTTTGGCCCAAAAAGTCGATTTGCACTGTGCTAGAAAAATTTCAATTTTCAGGCAAAAAAAATGCAAAAACACGTTTTTTTGGCCCAAAAAGTCGATTTGCACTGTGCTAGAAAAATTTCAATTTTCAGGCAAAAAAAATGCTAAAACACGTTTTTTTGGCCCAAAAAGTCGATTTGTACTCTGCTAGAAAAATTTCAATTTTCAGGCAAAAAAAATGCTAAAACACGTTTTTTTGGCCCAAAAAGTCGATTTGTACTGTGCTTGAAAAATTTCAATTTTCAGGCAAAAAAATGCAAAAACACGTTTTTTTGGCCCAAAAAGTCGATTTGTACAGTGCTAGAAAAATTTCAATTTTCAGGCAAAAAAAAAGCAAAAACACGTTTTTTTGGCCCAAAAAGTCGATTTGTACAGTGCTAGAAAAATTTCAATTTTCAGGCAAAAAAAATGCTAAAACACGTTTTTTTGGCCCAAAAAGTCGATTTGTACAGTGCTAGAAAAATTTCAATTTTCAGGCAAAAAAAATGCAAAAACACGTTTTTTTGGCCCAAAAAGTCGATTTGTACAGTGCTAGAAAAATTTCAATTTTCAGGCAAAAAAAATGCTAAAACACGTTTTTTTGGCCCAAAAAGTCGATTTGTACAGTGCTAGAAAAATTTCAATTTTCAGGCAAAAAAAATGCAAAAACACGTTTTTTTGGCCCAAAAAGTCGATTTGTACAGTGCTAGAAAAATTTCAATTTTCAGGCAAAAAAAATGCTAAAACACGTTTTTTTGGCCCAAAAAGTCGATTTGTACAGTGCTAGAAAAATTTCAATTTTCAGGCAAAAAAAATGCTAAAACACGTTTTTTTGGCCCAAAAAGTCGATTTGTACTGTGCTAGAAAAATTTCAATTTTCAGGCAAAAAAAATGCAAAAACACGTTTTTTTGGCCCAAAAAGTCGATTTGTACAGTGCTAGAAAAATTTCAATTTTCAGGCAAAAAAAATGCTAAAACACGTTTTTTTGGCCCAAAAAGTCGATTTGCACTGTGCTAGAAAAATTTCAATTTTCAGGCAAAAAAAATGCAAAAACACGTTTTTTTGGCCCAAAAAGTCGATTTGTACAGTGCTAGAAAAATTTCAATTTTCAGGCAAAAAAAATGCAAAAACACGTTTTTTTGGCCCAAAAAGTCGATTTGTACAGTGCTAGAAAAATTTCAATTTTCAGGCAAAAAAAATGCAAAAACACGTTTTTTTGGCCCAAAAAGTCGATTTGTACAGTGCTAGAAAAATTTCAATTTTCAGGCAAAAAAAATGCTAAAACACGTTTTTTTGGCCCAAAAAGTCGATTTGTACAGTGCTAGAAAAATTTCAATTTTCAGGCAAAAAAAATGCTAAAACACGTTTTTTTGGCCCAAAAAGTCGATTTGTACTGTGCTAGAAAAATTTCAATTTTCAGGCAAAAAAAATGCAAAAACACGTTTTTTTGGCCCAAAAAGTCGATTTGTACAGTGCTAGAAAAATTTCAATTTTCAGGCAAAAAAAATGCTAAAACACGTTTTTTTGGCCCAAAAAGTCGATTTGCACTGTGCTAGAAAAATTTCAATTTTCAGGCAAAAAAAATGCAAAAACACGTTTTTTTGGCCCAAAAAGTCGATTTGTACAGTGCTAGAAAAATTTCAATTTTCAGGCAAAAAAAATGCAAAAACACGTTTTTTTGGCCCAAAAAGTCGATTTGTACAGTGCTAGAAAAATTTCAATTTTCAGGCAAAAAAAATGCAAAAACACGTTTTTTTGGCCCAAAAAGTCGATTTGTACAGTGCTTGAAAAATTTCAATTTTCAGGCAAAAAAAATGCAAAAACACGTTTTTTTGGCCCAAAAAGTCGATTTGTACAGTGCTAGAAAAATTTCAATTTTCAGGCAAAAAAAATGCTAAAACACGTTTTTTTGGCCCAAAAAGTCGATTTGTACAGTGCTAGAAAAATTTCAATTTTCAGGCAAAAAAAATGCTAAAACACGTTTTTTTGGCCCAAAAAGTCGATTTGTACAGTGCTAGAAAAATTTCAATTTTCAGGCAAAAAAAATGCAAAAACACGTTTTTTTGGCCCAAAAAGTCGATTTGTACAGTGCTAGAAAAATTTCAATTTTCAGGCAAAAAAAATGCAAAAACACGTTTTTTTGGCCCAAAAAGTCGATTTGTACAGTGCTAGAAAAATTTCAATTTTCAGGCAAAAAAAATGCAAAAACACGTTTTTTTGGCCCAAAAAGTCGATTTGTACAGTGCTAGAAAAATTTCAATTTTCAGGCAAAAAAAATGCTAAAACACGTTTTTTTGGCCCAAAAAGTCGATTTGTACAGTGCTAGAAAAATTTCAATTTTCAGGCAAAAAAAATGCTAAAACACGTTTTTTTGGCCCAAAAAGTCGATTTGTACTGTGCTAGAAAAATTTCAATTTTCAGGCAAAAAAAATGCAAAAACACGTTTTTTTGGCCCAAAAAGTCGATTTGTACAGTGCTAGAAAAATTTCAATTTTCAGGCAAAAAAAATGCTAAAACACGTTTTTTTGGCCCAAAAAGTCGATTTGCACTGTGCTAGAAAAATTTCAATTTTCAGGCAAAAAAAATGCAAAAACACGTTTTTTTGGCCCAAAAAGTCGATTTGTACAGTGCTAGAAAAATTTCAATTTTCAGGCAAAAAAAATGCAAAAACACGTTTTTTTGGCCCAAAAAGTCGATTTGTACAGTGCTAGAAAAATTTCAATTTTCAGGCAAAAAAAATGCAAAAACACGTTTTTTTGGCCCAAAAAGTCGATTTGTACAGTGCTTGAAAAATTTCAATTTTCAGGCAAAAAAAATGCAAAAACACGTTTTTTTGGCCCAAAAAGTCGATTTGTACAGTGCTAGAAAAATTTCAATTTTCAGGCAAAAAAAATGCTAAAACACGTTTTTTTGGCCCAAAAAGTCGATTTGTACAGTGCTAGAAAAATTTCAATTTTCAGGCAAAAAAAATGCTAAAACACGTTTTTTTGGCCCAAAAAGTCGATTTGTACAGTGCTAGAAAAATATCAATTTTCAGGCAAAAAAAATGCAAAAACACGTTTTTTTGGCCCAAAAAGTCGATTTGTACAGTGCTAGAAAAATTTCAATTTTCAGGCAAAAAAAATGCAAAAACACGTTTTTTTGGCCCAAAAAGTCGATTTGTACAGTGCTAGAAAAATTTCAATTTTCAGGCAAAAAAAATGCAAAAACACGTTTTTTTGGCCCAAGAAGTCGATTTGTACTGTGCTAGAAAAATTTCAATTTTCAGGCAAAAAAAATGCAAAAACACGTTTTTTTGGCCCAAAAAGTCGATTTGTACTGTGCTAGAAAAATTTCAATTTTCAGGCAAAAAAAATGCAAAAACACGTTTTTTTGGCCCAAAAAGTCGATTTGTACAGTGCTAGAAAAATTTCAATTTTCAGGCAAAAAAAATGCTAAAACACGTTTTTTTGGCCCAAAAAGTCGATTTGTACAGTGCTAGAAAAATTTCAATTTTCAGGCAAAAAAAATGCTAAAACACGTTTTTTTGGCCCAAAAAGTCGATTTGTACAGTGCTAGAAAAATTTCAATTTTCAGGCAAAAAAAATGCTAAAACACGTTTTTTTGGCCCAAAAAGTCGATTTGCACTGTGCTAGAAAAATTTCAATTTTCAGGCAAAAAAAATGCAAAAACACGTTTTTTTGGCCCAAAAAAGTCGATTTGCACTGTGCTAGAAAAATTTCAATTTTCAGGCAAAAAAAATGCAAAAACACGTTTTTTTGGCCCAAAAAGTCGATTTGCACTGTGCTAGAAAAATTTCAATTTTCAGGCAAAAAAAATGCAAAAACACGTTTTTTTGGCCCAAAAAGTCGATTTGTACTGTGCTAGAAAAATTTCAATTTTCAGGCAAAAAAAATGCTAAAACACGTTTTTTTGGCCCAAAAAGTCGATTTGTACTCTGCTAGAAAAATTTCAATTTTCAGGCAAAAAAAATGCTAAAACACGTTTTTTTGGCCCAAAAAGTCGATTTGTATAGTGCTAGAAAAATTTCAATTTTCAGGCAAAAAAAATGCAAAAACACGTTTTTTTGGCCCAAAAAGTCGATTTGTACAGTGCTAGAAAAATTTCAATTTTCAGGCAAAAAAAATGCAAAAACACGTTTTTTTGGCCCAAAAAGTCGATTTGTACTGTGCTAGAAAAATTTCAATTTTCAGGCAAAAAAAATGCAAAAACACGTTTTTTTGGCCCAAAAAGTCGATTTGTACAGTGCTAGAAAAATTTCAATTTTCAGGCAAAAAAAATGCAAAAACACGTTTTTTTGGCCCAAAAAGTCGATTTGTACAGTGCTAGAAAAATTTCAATTTTCAGGCAAAAAAAATGCTAAAACACGTTTTTTTGGCCCAAAAAGTCGATTTGTACAGTGCTAGAAAAATTTCAATTTTCAGGCAAAAAAAATGCAAAAACACGTTTTTTTGGCCCAAAAAGTCGATTTGTACTGTGCTAGAAAAATTTCAATTTTCAGGCAAAAAAAATGCAAAAACACGTTTTTTTGGCCCAAAAAGTCGATTTGTACAGTGCTAGAAAAATTTCAATTTTCAGGCAAAAAAAATGCAAAAACACGTTTTTTTGGCCCAAAAAGTCGATTTGTACAGTGCTAGAAAAAATTCAATTTTCAGGCAAAAAAAATGCAAAAACACGTTTTTTTGGCCCAAAAAGTCGATTTGTACAGTGCTAGAAAAATTTCAATTTTCAGGCAAAAAAAATGCAAAAACACGTTTTTTTGGCCCAAAAAGTCGATTTGTACAGTGCTAGAAAAATTTCAATTTTCAGGCAAAAAAAATGCTAAAACACGTTTTTTTGGCCCAAAAAGTCGATTTGTACAGTGCTAGAAAAATTTCAATTTTCAGGCAAAAAAAATGCAAAAACACGTTTTTTTGGCCCAAAAAGTCGATTTGTACTGTGCTAGAAAAAATTCAATTTTCAGGCAAAAAAAATGCAAAAACACGTTTTTTTGGCCCAAAAAGTCGATTTGTACAGTGCTAGAAAAATTTCAATTTTCAGGCAAAAAAAATGCAAAAACACGTTTTTTTGGCCCAAAAAGTCGATTTGTACAGTGCTAGAAAAATTTCAATTTTCAGGCAAAAAAAATGCTAAAACACGTTTTTTTGGACCAAAAAGTCGATTTGTACAGTGCTAGAAAAATTTCAATTTTCAGGCAAAAAAAATGCTAAAACACGTTTTTTTGGCCCAAAAAGTCGATTTGTACAGTGCTAGAAAAATTTCAATTTTCAGGCAAAAAAAATGCTAAAACACGTTTTTTTGGCCCAAAAAGTCGATTTGTACAGTGCTAGAAAAATTTCAATTTTCAGGCAAAAAAAATGCAAAAACACGTTTTTTTGGCCCAAAAAGTCGATTTGTACAGTGCTAGAAAAATTTCAATTTTCAGGCAAAAAAAATGCAAAAACACGTTTTTTTGGCCCAAAAAGTCGATTTGTACAGTGCTAGAAAAATTTCAATTTTCAGGCAAAAAAAATGCAAAAACACGTTTTTTTGGCCCAAAAAGTCGATTTGTACAGTGCTAGAAAAATTTCAATTTTCAGGCAAAAAAAATGCAAAAACACGTTTTTTTGGCCCAAAAAGTCGATTTGCACTGTGCTAGAAAAATTTCAATTTTCAGGCAAAAAAAATGCAAAAACACGTTTTTTTGGCCCAAAAAGTCGATTTGCACTGTGCTAGAAAAATTTCAATTTTCAGGCAAAAAAAATGCTAAAACACGTTTTTTTGGCCCAAAAAGTCGATTTGTACTCTGCTAGAAAAATTTCAATTTTCAGGCAAAAAAAATGCTAAAACACGTTTTTTTGGCCCAAAAAGTCGATTTGTACTGTGCTTGAAAAATTTCAATTTTCAGGCAAAAAAAATGCAAAAACACGTTTTTTTGGCCCAAAAAGTCGATTTGTACAGTGCTAGAAAAATTTCAATTTTCAGGCAAAAAAAATGCAAAAACACGTTTTTTTGGCCCAAAAAGTCGATTTGTACAGTGCTAGAAAAATTTCAATTTTCAGGCAAAAAAAATGCTAAAACACGTTTTTTTGGCACAAAAAGTCGATTTGTACAGTGCTAGAAAAATTTCAATTTTCAGGCAAAAAAAATGCAAAAACACGTTTTTTTGGCCCAAAAAGTCGATTTGTACAGTGCTAGAAAAATTTCAATTTTCAGGCAAAAAAAATGCTAAAACACGTTTTTTTGGCCCAAAAAGTCGATTTGTACAGTGCTAGAAAAATTTCAATTTTCAGGCAAAAAAAATGCAAAAACACGTTTTTTTGGCCCAAAAAGTCGATTTGTACAGTGCTAGAAAAATTTCAATTTTCAGGCAAAAAAAATGCTAAAACACGTTTTTTTGGCCCAAAAAGTCGATTTGTACAGTGCTAGAAAAATTTCAATTTTCAGGCAAAAAAAATGCTAAAACACGTTTTTTTGGCCCAAAAAGTCGATTTGCACTGTGCTAGAAAAATTTCAATTTTCAGGCAAAAAAAATGCAAAAACACGTTTTTTTGGCCCAAAAAGTCGATTTGTACAGTGCTAGAAAAATTTCAATTTTCAGGCAAAAAAAATGCAAAAACACGTTTTTTTGGCCCAAAAAGTCGATTTGTACAGTGCTAGAAAAATTTCAATTTTCAGGCAAAAAAAATGCAAAAACACGTTTTTTTGGCCCAAAAAGTCGATTTGTACAGTGCTTGAAAAATTTCAATTTTCAGGCAAAAAAAATGCTAAAACACGTTTTTTTGGCCCAAAAAGTCGATTTGTACAGTGCTAGAAAAATTTCAATTTTCAGGCAAAAAAAATGCTAAAACACGTTTTTTTGGCCCAAAAAGTCGATTTGTACAGTTCTAGAAAAATTTCAATTTTCAGGCAAAAAAAAGGCTAAAACACGTTTTTTTGGCCCAAAAAGTCGATTTGTACAGTGCTAGAAAAATTTCAATTTTCAGGCAAAAAAAATGCAAAAACACGTTTTTTTGGCCCAAAAAGTCGATTTGTACAGTGCTAGAAAAATTTCAATTTTCAGGCAAAAAAAATGCAAAAACACGTTTTTTTGGCCCAAAAAGTCGATTTGTACAGTGCTAGAAAAATTTCAATTTTCAGGCAAAAAAAATGCAAAAACACGTTTTTTTGGCCCAAAAAGTCGATTTGTACTGTGCTAGAAAAATTTCAATTTTCAGGCAAAAAAAATGCAAAAACACGTTTTTTTGGCCCAAAAAGTCGATTTGTACTGTGCTAGAAAAATTTCAATTTTCAGGCAAAAAAAATGCAAAAACACGTTTTTTTGGCCCAAAAAGTCGATTTGTACAGTGCTAGAAAAATTTCAATTTTCAGGCAAAAAAAATGCTAAAACACGTTTTTTTGGCCCAAAAAGTCGATTTGTACAGTGCTAGAAAAATTTCAATTTTCAGGCAAAAAAAATGCTAAAACACGTTTTTTTGGCCCAAAAAGTCGATTTGTACAGTGCTAGAAAAATTTCAATTTTCAGGCAAAAAAAATGCTAAAACACGTTTTTTTGGCCCAAAAAGTCGATTTGTACAGTGCTAGAAAAATTTCAATTTTCAGGCAAAAAAAATGCTAAAACACGTTTTTTTGGCCCAAAAAGTCGATTTGCACTGTGCTAGAAAAATTTCAATTTTCAGGCAAAAAAAATGCAAAAACACGTTTTTTTGGCCCAAAAAGTCGATTTGCACTGTGCTAGAAAAAATTCAATTTTCAGGCAAAAAAAATGCAAAAACACGTTTTTTTGGCCCAAAAAGTCGATTTGCACTGTGCTAGAAAAATTTCAATTTTCAGGCAAAAAAAATGCAAAAACACGTTTTTTTGGCCCAAAAAGTCGATTTGTACTGTGCTAGAAAAATTTCAATTTTCAGGCAAAAAAAATGCTAAAACACGTTTTTTTGGCCCAAAAAGTCGATTTGTACTCTGCTAGAAAAATTTCAATTTTCAGGCAAAAAAAATGCTAAAACACGTTTTTTTGGCCCAAAAAGTCGATTTGTACAGTGCTAGAAAAATTTCAATTTTCAGGCAAAAAAAATGCAAAAACACGTTTTTTTGGCCCAAAAAGTCGATTTGTACAGTGCTAGAAAAATTTCAATTTTCAGGCAAAAAAAAAGCAAAAACACGTTTTTTTGGCCCAAAAAGTCGATTTGTACTGTGCTAGAAAAATTTCAATTTTCAGGCAAAAAAAATGCAAAAACACGTTTTTTTGGCCCAAAAAGTCGATTTGTACAGTGCTAGAAAAATTTCAATTTTCAGGCAAAAAAAATGCAAAAACACGTTTTTTTGGCCCAAAAAGTCGATTTGTACAGTGCTAGAAAAATTTCAATTTTCAAGCAAAAAAAATGCTAAAACACGTTTTTTTGGCCCAAAAAGTCGATTTGTACAGTGCTAGAAAAATTTCAATTTTCAGGCAAAAAAAATGCAAAAACACGTTTTTTTGGCCCAAAAAGTCGATTTGTACAGTGCTAGAAAAATTTCAATTTTCAGGCAAAAAAAATGCTAAAACACGTTTTTTTGGCCCAAAAAGTCGATTTGTACAGTGCTAGAAAAATTTCAATTTTCAGGCAAAAAAAATGCAAAAACACGTTTTTTTGGCCCAAAAAGTCGATTTGTACAGTGCTAGAAAAATTTCAATTTTCAGGCAAAAAAAATGGTAAAACACGTTTTTTTGGCCCAAAAAGTTGATTTGTACAGTGCTAGAAAAATTTCAATTTTCAGGCAAAAAAAATGCAAAAACACGTTTTTTTGGCCCAAAAAGTCGATTTGCACTGTGCTAGAAAAATTTCAATTTTCAGGCAAAAAAAATGCAAAAACACGTTTTTTTGGCCCAAAAAGTCGATTTGTACTGTGCTAGAAAAAATTCAATTTTCAGGCAAAAAAAATGCTAAAACACGTTTTTTTGGCCCAAAAAGTCGATTTGTACTGTGCTTGAAAAATTTCAATTTTCAGGCAAAAAAAATGCAAAAACACGTTTTTTTGGCCCAAAAAGTCGATTTGTACTGTGCTAGAAAAATTTCAATTTTCAGGCAAAAAAAATGCTAAAATACGTTTTTTTGGCCCAAAAAGTCGATTTGTACTCTGCTAGAAAAATTTCAATTTTCAGGCAAAAAAAATGCTAAAACACGTTTTTTTGGCCCAAAAAGTCGATTTGTACTGTGCTTGAAAAATTTCAATTTTCAGGCAAAAAAAATGCAAAAACACGTTTTTTTGGCCCAAAAAGTCGATTTGTACAGTGCTAGAAAAATTTCAATTTTCAGGCAAAAAAAATGCAAAAACACGTTTTTTTGGCCCAAAAAGTCGATTTGTACTGTGCTTGAAAAATTTCAATTTTCAGGCAAAAAAAATGCAAAAACACGTTTTTTTGGCCCAAAAAGTCGATTTGTACAGTGCTAGAAAAATTTCAATTTTCAGGCAAAAAAAATGCAAAAACACGTTTTTTTGGCCCAAAAAGTCGATTTGTACAGTGCTAGAAAAATTTCAATTT
Source organism: Petrolisthes manimaculis (assembly GCA_034508575.1). Classification (NCBI taxonomy): domain Eukaryota; kingdom Metazoa; phylum Arthropoda; class Malacostraca; order Decapoda; family Porcellanidae; genus Petrolisthes; species Petrolisthes manimaculis. The sequence continues at coordinate 23,344 of JAWZYT010004823.1, forward strand.
TCAGGCAAAAAAAATGCTAAAACACGTTTTTTTGGCCCAAAAAGTCGATTTGTACAGTGCTAGAAAAATTTCAATTTTCAGGCAAAAAAAATGCTAAAACACGTTTTTTTGGCCCAAAAAGTCGATTTGTACAGTGCTAGAAAAATTTCAATTTTCAGGCAAAAAAAATGCTAAAACACGTTTTTTTGGCCCAAAAAGTCGATTTGTACAGTGCTAGAAAAATTTCAATTTTCAGGCAAAAAAAATGCAAAAACACGTTTTTTTGGCCCAAAAAGTCGATTTGTACAGTGCTAGAAAAATTTCAATTTTCAGGCAAAAAAAATGCAAAAACACGTTTTTTTGGCCCAAAAAGTCGATTTGTACAGTGCTAGAAAAATTTCAATTTTCAGGCAAAAAAAATGCAAAAACACGTTTTTTTGGCCCAAAAAGTCGATTTGTACTGTGCTAGAAAAATTTCAATTTTCAGGCAAAAAAAATGCAAAAACACGTTTTTTTGGCCCAAAAAGTCGATTTGTACTGTGCTAGAAAAATTTCAATTTTCAGGCAAAAAAAATGCAAAAACACGTTTTTTTGGCCCAAAAAGTCGATTTGTACAGTGCTAGAAAAATTTCAATTTTCAGGCAAAAAAAATGCTAAAACACGTTTTTTTGGCCCAAAAAGTCGATTTGTACAGTGCTAGAAAAATTTCAATTTTCAGGCAAAAAAAATGCTAAAACACGTTTTTTTGGCCCAAAAAGTCGATTTGTACAGTGCTAGAAAAAATTCAATTTTCAGGCAAAAAAAATGCTAAAACACGTTTTTTTGGCCCAAAAAGTCGATTTGTACAGTGCTAGAAAAATTTCAATTTTCAGGCAAAAAAAATGCAAAAACACGTTTTTTTGGCCCAAAAAGTCGATTTGTACAGTGCTAGAAAAATTTCAATTTTCAGGCAAAAAAAATGCAAAAACACGTTTTTTTGGCCCAAAAAGTCGATTTGTACAGTGCTAGAAAAATTTCAATTTTCAGGCAAAAAAAATGCAAAAACACGTTTTTTTGGCCCAAAAAGTCGATTTGTACAGTGCTAGAAAAATTTCAATTTTCAGGCAAAAAAAATGCAAAAACACGTTTTTTTGGCCCAAAAAGTCGATTTGTACAGTGCTAGAAAAATTTCAATTTTCAGGCAAAAAAAATGCAAAAACACGTTTTTTTGGCCCAAAAAGTCGATTTGCACTGTGCTAGAAAAATTTCAATTTTCAGGCAAAAAAAATGCAAAAACACGTTTTTTTGGCCCAAAAAGTCGATTTGCACTGTGCTAGAAAAATTTCAATTTTCAGGCAAAAAAAAATGCTAAAACACGTTTTTTTGCCCAAAAAGTCGATTTGTACTCTGCTAGAAAAATTTCAATTTTCAGGCAAAAAAAATGCTAAAACACGTTTTTTTGGCCCAAAAAGTCGATTTGTACTGTGCTTGAAAAATTTCAATTTTCAGGCAAAAAAAATGCAAAAACACGTTTTTTTGGCCCAAAAAGTCGATTTGTACAGTGCTAGAAAAATTTCAATTTTCAGGCAAAAAAAATGCAAAAACACGTTTTTTTGGCCCAAAAAGTCGATTTGTACAGTGCTAGAAAAATTTCAATTTTCAGGCAAAAAAAATGCTAAAACACGTTTTTTTGGCCCAAAAAGTCGATTTGTACTGTGCTAGAAAAATTTCAATTTTCAGGCAAAAAAAATGCTAAAACACATTTTTTTGGCCCAAAAAGTCGATTTGTACTCTGCTAGAAAAATTTCAATTTTCAGGCAAAAAAAATGCTAAAACACGTTTTTTTGGCCCAAAAAGTCGATTTGTACAGTGCTAGAAAAATTTCAATTTTCAGGCAAAAAAAATGCAAAAACACGTTTTTTTGGCCCAAAAAGTCGATTTGTACAGTGCTAGAAAAATTTCAATTTTCAGGCAAAAAAAATGCAAAAACACGTTTTTTTGGCCCAAAAAGTCGATTTGTACTGTGCTAGAAAAATTTCAATTTTCAGGCAAAAAAAATGCTAAAACACGTTTTTTTGGCCCAAAAAGTCGATTTGTACTCTGCTAGAAAAATTTCAATTTTCAGGCAAAAAAAATGCTAAAACACGTTTTTTTTGGCCCAAAAAGTCGATTTGTACTGTGCTTGAAAAATTTCAATTTTCAGGCAAAAAAAATGCAAAAACACGTTTTTTTGGCCCAAAAAGTCGATTTGTACAGTGCTAGAAAAATTTCAATTTTCAGGCAAAAAAAATGCAAAAACACGTTTTTTTGGCCCAAAAAGTCGATTTGTACTGTGCTTGAAAAATTTCAATTTTCAGGCAAAAAAAATGCTAAAACACGTTTTTTTGGCCCAAAAAGTCGATTTGTACAGTGCTAGAAAAATTTCAATTTTCAGGCAAAAAAAATGCAAAAACACGTTTTTTTGGCCCAAAAAGTCGATTTGTACAGTGCTAGAAAAATTTCAATTTTCAGGCAAAAAAAATGCAAAAACACGTTTTTTTGGCCCAAAAAGTCGATTTGTACAGTGCTAGAAAAATTTCAATTTTCAGGCAAAAAAAATGCTAAAACACGTTTTTTTGGCCCAAAAAGTCGATTTGCACTGTGCTAGAAAAATTTCAATTTTCAGGCAAAAAAAATGCAAAAACACGTTTTTTTGGCCCAAAAAGTCGATTTGTACAGTGCTAGAAAAATTTCAATTTTCAGGCAAAAAAAATGCAAAAACACGTTTTTTTGGCCCAAAAAGTCGATTTGTACAGTGCTAGAAAAATTTCAATTTTCAGGCAAAAAAAATGCAAAAACACGTTTTTTTGGCCCAAAAAGTCGATTTGTACAGTGCTAGAAAAATTTCAATTTTCAGGCAAAAAGAATGCTAAAACACGTTTTTTTGGCCCAAAAAGTCGATTTGTACAGTGCTAGAAAAAATTCAATTTTCAGGCAAAAAAAATGCTAAAACACGTTTTTTTGGCCCAAAAAGTCGATTTGCACTGTGCTAGAAAAATTTCAATTTTCAGGCAAAAAAAATGCTAAAACACGTTTTTTTGGCCCAAAAAGTCGATTTGTACTGTGCTAGAAAAATTTCAATTTTCAGGCAAAAAAAATGCTAAAACACGTTTTTTTGGCCCAAAAAGTCGATTTGTACAGTGCTAGAAAAATTTCAATTTTCAGGCAAAAAAAATGCAAAAACACGTTTTTTTGGCCCAAAAAGTCGATTTGCACTGTGCTAGAAAAATTTCAATTTTCAGGCAAAAAAAATGCAAAAACACGTTTTTTTGGCCCAAAAAGTCGATTTGTACAGTGATAGAAAAATTTCAATTTTCAGGCAAAAAAAATGCAAAAACACGTTTTTTTGGCCCAAAAAGTCGATTTGTACAGTGCTAGAAAAATTTCAATTTTCAGGCAAAAAAAATGCTAAAACACGTTTTTTTGGCCCAAAAAGTCGATTTGCACTGTGCTAGAAAAATTTCAATTTTCAGGCAAAAAAAATGCAAAAACACGTTTTTTTGGCCCAAAAAGTCGATTTGTACAGTGCTAGAAAAATTTCAATTTTCAGGCAAAAAAAATGCAAAAACACGTTTTTTTGGCCCAAAAAGTCGATTTGTACTGTGCTAGAAAAAATTCAATTTTCAGGCAAAAAAAATGCTAAAACACGTTTTTTTGGCCCAAAAAGTCGATTTGTACTCTGCTAGAAAAATTTCAATTTTCAGGCAAAAAAAATGCTAAAACACGTTTTTTTGGCCCAAAAAGTCGATTTGTACTGTGCTTGAAAAATTTCAATTTTCAGGCAAAAAAAATGCAAAAACACGTTTTTTTGGCCCAAAAAGTCGATTTGTACAGTGCTAGAAAAATTTCAATTTTCAGGCAAAAAAAATGCAAAAACACGTTTTTTTGGCCCAAAAAGTCGATTTGTACAGTGCTAGAAAAATTTCAATTTTCAGGCAAAAAAAATGCTAAAACACGTTTTTTTGGCCCAAAAAGTCGATTTGCACCGTGCTAGAAAAATTTCAATTTTCAGGCAAAAAAAATGCTAAAACACGTTTTTTTGGCCCAAAAAGTCGATTTGTACAGTGCTAGAAAAATTTCAATTTTCAGGCAAAAAAAATGCTAAAACACGTTTTTTTGGCCCAAAAAGTCGATTTGTACAGTGCTAGAAAAATTTCAATTTTCAGGCAAAAAAAATGCTAAAACACGTTTTTTTGGCCCAAAAAGTCGATTTGTACAGTGCTAGAAAAATTTCAATTTTCAGGCAAAAAAAATGCAAAAACACGTTTTTTTTGCCCAAAAAGTCGATTTGCACTGTGCTAGAAAAATTTCAATTTTCAGGCAAAAAAAATGCAAAAACACGTTTTTTTGGCCCAAAAAGTCGATTTGTACAGTGATAGAAAAATTTCAATTTTCAGGCAAAAAAAATGCAAAAACACGTTTTTTTGGCCCAAAAAGTCGATTTGTACAGTGCTAGAAAAATTTCAATTTTCAGGCAAGAAAAATGCTAAAACACGTTTTTTTGGCCCAAAAAGTCGATTTGCACTGTGCTAGAAAAATTTCAATTTTCAGGCAAAAAAAATGCAAAAACACGTTTTTTTGGCCCAAAAAGTCGATTTGTACAGTGCTAGAAAAATTTCAATTTTCAGGCAAAAAAAATGCAAAAACACGTTTTTTTGGCCCAAAAAGTCGATTTGTACTGTGCTAGAAAAATTTCAATTTTCAGGCAAAAAAAATGCTAAAACACGTTTTTTTGGCCCAAAAAGCCGATTTGTACTCTGCTAGAAAAAATTCAATTTTCAGGCAAAAAAAAATGCTAAAACACGTTTTTTTGGCCCAAAAAGTCGATTTGTACTGTGCTTGAAAAATTTCAATTTTCAGGCAAAAAAAATGCAAAAACACGTTTTTTTGGCCCAAAAAGTCGATTTGTACAGTGCTAGAAAAATTTCAATTTTCAGGCAAAAAAAATGCAAAAACACGTTTTTTTGGCCCAAAAAGTCGATTTGTACAGTGCTAGAAAAATTTCAATTTTCAGGCAAAAAAAATGCTAAAACACGTTTTTTTGGCCCAAAAAGTCGATTTGCACCGTGCTAGAAAAATTTCAATTTTCAGGCAAAAAAAATGCTAAAACACGTTTTTTTGGCCCAAAAAGTCGATTTGTACAGTGCTAGAAAAATTTCAATTTTCAGGCAAAAAAAATGCTAAAACACGTTTTTTTGGCCCAAAAAGTCGATTTGTACTGTGCTAGAAAAATTTCAATTTTCAGGCAAAAAAAATGCTAAAACACGTTTTTTTGGCCCAAAAAGTCGATTTGTACTCTGCTAGAAAAATTTCAATTTTCAGGCAAAAAAAATGCTAAAACACGTTTTTTTGGCCCAAAAAGTCGATTTGTACTGTGCATGAAAAATTTCAATTTTCAGGCAAAAAAAATGCAAAAACACGTTTTTTTGGCCCAAAAAGTCGATTTGTACAGTGCTAGAAAAATTTCAATTTTCAGGCAAAAAAAATGCAAAAACACGTTTTTTTGGCCCAAAAAGTCGATTTGTACTGTGCTTGAAAAATTTCAATTTTCAGGCAAAAAAAATGCTAAAACACGTTTTTTTGGCCCAAAAAGTCGATTTGTACAGTGCTAGAAAAATTTCAATTTTCAGGCAAAAAAAATGCAAAAACACGTTTTTTTGGCCCAAAAAGTCGATTTGTACAGTGCTAGAAAAATTTCAATTTTCAGGCAAAAAAAATGCAAAAACACGTTTTTTTGGCCCAAAAAGTCGATTTGTACAGTGCTAGAAAAATTTCAATTTTCAGGCAAAAAAAATGCAAAAACACGTTTTTTTGGCCCAAAAAGTCGATTTGCACTGTGCTAGAAAAATTTCAATTTTCAGGCAAAAAAAATGCAAAAACACGTTTTTTTGGCCCAAAAAGTCGATTTGCACTGTGCTAGAAAAATTTCAATTTTCAGGAAAAAAATATGCTAAAACATGTTTTTTTGGCCCAAAAAGTCGATTTGTACTCTGCTAGAAAAATTTCAATTTTCAGGCAAAAAAAATGCTAAAACACGTTTTTTTGGCCCAAAAAGTCGATTTGTACTGTGCTTGAAAAATTTCAATTTTCAGGCAAAAAAAATGCAAAAACACGTTTTTTTGGCCCAAAAAGTCGATTTGTACAGTGCTAGAAAAATTTCAATTTTCAGGCAAAAAAAAATGCAAAAACACGTTTTTTTGGCCCAAAAAGTTGATTTGTACAGTGCTAGAAAAATTTCAATTTTCAGGCAAAAAAAATGCTAAAACACGTTTTTTTGGCCCAAAAAGTCGATTTGTACAGTGCTAGAAAAATTTCAATTTTCAGGCAAAAAAAATGCTAAAACACGTTTTTTTGGCCCAAAAAGTCGATTTGTACAGTGCTAGAAAAATTTCAATTTTCAGGCAAAAAAAATGCTAAAACACGTTTTTTTGACCCAAAAAGTCGATTTGTACAGTGCTAGAAAAATTTCAATTTTCAGGCAAAAAAAATGCTAAAACACGTTTTTTTGGCCCAAAAAGTCGATTTGTACAGTGCTAGAAAAATTTCAATTTTCAGGCAAAAAAAATGCTAAAACACGTTTTTTTGGCCCAAAAAGTCGATTTGTACAGTGCTAGAAAAATTTCAATTTTCAGGCAAAAAAAATGCTAAAACACGTTTTTTTGGCCCAAAAAGTCGATTTGTACAGTGCTAGAAAAATTTCAATTTTCAGGCAAAAAAAATGCTAAAACACGTTTTTTTGGCCCAAAAAGTCGATTTGTACTGTGCTAGAAAAATTTCAATTTTCAGGCAAAAAAAATGCAAAAACACGTTTTTTTGGCCCAAAAAGTCGATTTGTACTGTGCTAGAAAAATTTCAATTTTCAGGCAAAAAAAATGCTAAAACACGTTTTTTTGGCCCAAAAAGTCGATTTGTACAGTGCTAGAAAAATTTCAATTTTCAGGCAAAAAAAATGCAAAAACACGTTTTTTTGGCCCAAAAAGTCGATTTGTACAGTGCTAGAAAAATTTCAATTTTCAGGCAAAAAAAATGCAAAAAACACGTTTTTTTGGCCCAAAAAGTCGATTTGTACAGTGCTAGAAAAATTTCAATTTTCAGGCAAAAAAAATGCTAAAACACGTTTTTTTGGCCCAAAAAGTCGATTTGTACTCTGCTAGAAAAATTTCAATTTTCAGGCAAAAAAAATGCTAAAACACGTTTTTTTGGCCCAAAAAGTCGATTTGTACTGTGCTTGAAAAATTTCAATTTTCAGGCAAAAAAAATGCAAAAACACGTTTTTTTGGCCCAAAAAGTCGATTTGTACAGTGCTAGAAAAATTTCAATTTTCAGGCAAAAAAAATGCAAAAACACGTTTTTTTGGCCCAAAAAGTCGATTTGTACAGTGCTAGAAAAATTTCAATTTTCAGGCAAAAAAAATGCAAAAACACGTTTTTTTGGCCCAAAAAGTCGATTTGTACTGTGCTAGAAAAATTTCAATTTTCAGGCAAAAAAAATGCAAAAACACGTTTTTTTGGCCCAAAAAGTCGATTTGTACAGTGCTAGAAAAATTTCAATTTTCAGGCAAAAAAAATGCTAAAACACGTTTTTTTGGCCCAAAAAGTCGATTTGTACAGTGCTAGAAAAATTTCAATTTTCAGGCAAAAAAAATGCTAAAACACGTTTTTTTGGCCCAAAAAGTCGATTTGTACAGTGCTAGAAAAATTTCAATTTTCAGGCAAAAAAAATGCAGAAACACGTTTTTTTGGCCTAAAAAGTCGATTTGTACAGTGCTAGAAAAATTTCAATTTTCAGGCAAAAAAAATGCTAAAACACGTTTTTTTGGCCCAAAAAGTCGATTTGTACTCTGCTAGAAAAATTTCAATTTTCAGGCAAAAAAAATGCTAAAACACGTTTTTTTGGCCCAAAAAGTCGATTTGTACTGTGCTTGAAAAATTTCAATTTTCAGGCAAAAAAAATGCAAAAACACGTTTTTTTGGCCCAAAAAGTCGATTTGTACAGTGCTAGAAAAATTTCAATTTTCAGGCAAAAAAAATGCAAAAACACGTTTTTTTGGCCCAAAAAGTCGATTTGTACAGTGCTAGAAAAATTTCAATTTTCAGGCAAAAAAAATGCAAAAACACGTTTTTTTGGCCCAAAAAGTCGATTTGTACTGTGCTAGAAAAATTTCAATTTTCAGGCAAAAAAAATGCAAAAACACGTTTTTTTGGCCCAAAAAGTCGATTTGTACAGTGCTAGAAAAATTTCAATTTTCAGGCAAAAAAAATGCTAAAACACGTTTTTTTGGCCCAAAAAGTCGATTTGTACAGTGCTAGAAAAATTTCAATTTTCAGGCAAAAAAAATGCAAAAACACGTTTTTTTGGCCCAAAAAGTCGATTTGTACAGTGCTAGAAAAATTTCAATTTTCAGGCAAAAAAAATGCAAAAACACGTTTTTTTGGCCCAAAAAGTCGATTTGAAACACGTTTTTTTGGCCCAAAAAGTCGATTTGTACAGTGCTAGAAAAATTTCAATTTTCAGGCAAAAAAAATGCTAAAACACGTTTTTTTGGCCCAAAAAGTCGATTTGTACAGTGCTAGAAAAATTTCAATTTTCAGGCAAAAAAAATGCTAAAACACGTTTTTTTGGCCCAAAAAGTCGATTTGTACAGTGCTAGAAAAATTTCAATTTTCAGGCAAAAAAAATGCTAAAACACGTTTTTTTGGCCCAAAAAGTCGATTTGTACTGTGCTAGAAAAATTTCAATTTTCAGGCAAAAAAAATGCAAAAACACGTTTTTTTGGCCCAAAAAGTCGATTTGTACAGTGCTAGAAAAATTTCAATTTTCAGGCAAAAAAAATGCTAAAACACGTTTTTTTGGCCCAAAAAGTCGATTTGTACAGTGCTAGAAAAATTTCAATTTTCAGGCAAAAAAAATGCAAAAACACGTTTTTTTGGCCCAAAAAGTCGATTTGTACAGTGCTAGAAAAATTTCAATTTTCAGGCAAAAAAAATGCTAAAACACGTTTTTTTGGCCCAAAAAGTCGATTTGCACTGTGCTAGAAAAATTTCAATTTTCAGGCAAAAAAAATGCAAAAACACGTTTTTTTGGCCCAAAAAATCGATTTGTACAGTGCTAGAAAAATTTCAATTTTCAGGCAAAAAAAATGCAAAAACACGTTTTTTTGGCCCAAAAAGTCGATTTGTACAGTGCTAGAAAAATTTCAATTTTCAGGCAAAAAAAATGCAAAAACACGTTTTTTTGGCCCAAAAAGTCGATTTGTACAGTGCTAGAAAAATTTCAATTTTCAGGCAAAAAAAATGCTAAAACACGTTTTTTTGGCCCAAAAAGTCGATTTGTACAGTGCTAGAAAAATTTCAATTTTCAGGCAAAAAAAATGCTAAAACACGTTTTTTTGGCCCAAAAAGTCGATTTGTACAGTGCTAGAAAAATTTCAATTTTCAGGCAAAAAAAATGCTAAAACACATTTTTTTGGCCCAAAAAGTCGATTTGTACAGTGCTAGAAAAATTTCAATTTTCAGGCAAAAAAAATGCAAAAACACGTTTTTTTGGCCCAAAAAGTCGATTTGTACAGTGCTAGAAAAATTTCAATTTTCAGGCAAAAAAAATGCAAAAACACGTTTTTTTGGCCCAAAAAGTCGATTTGTACAGTGCTAGAAAAATTTCAATTTTCAGGCAAAAAAAATGCAAAAACACGTTTTTTTGGCCCAAAAAGTCGATTTGTACTGTGCTAGAAAAATTTCAATTTTCAGGCAAAAAAAATGCAAAAACACGTTTTTTTGGCCCAAAAAGTCGATTTGTACTGTGCTAGAAAAATTTCAATTTTCAGGCAAAAAAAATGCAAAAACACGTTTTTTTGGCCCAAAAAGTCGATTTGTACAGTGCTAGAAAAATTTCAATTTTCAGGCAAAAAAAATGCTAAAACACGTTTTTTTGGCCCAAAAAGTCGATTTGTACAGTGCTAGAAAAATTTCAATTTTCAGGCAAAAAAAATGCTAAAACACGTTTTTTTGGCCCAAAAAGTCGATTTGTACAGTGCTAGAAAAATTTCAATTTTCAGGCAAAAAAAATGCTAAAACACGTTTTTTTGGCCCAAAAAGTCGATTTGTACAGTGCTAGAAAAATTTCAATTTTCAGGCAAAAAAAATGCTAAAACACGTTTTTTTGGCCCAAAAAGTCGATTTGCACTGTGCTAGAAAAATTTCAATTTTCAGGCAAAAAAAATGCAAAAACACGTTTTTTTGGCCCAAAAAGTCGATTTGTACAGTGCTAGAAAAATTTCAATTTTCAGGCAAAAAAAATGCTAAAACACGTTTTTTTGGCCCAAAAAGTCGATTTGCACTGTGCTAGAAAAATTTCAATTTTCAGGCAAAAAAAATGCAAAAACACGTTTTTTTGGCCCAAAAAGTCGATTTGCACTGTGCTAGAAAAATTTCAATTTTCAGGCAAAAAAAATGCTAAAACACGTTTTTTTGGCCCAAAAAGTCGATTTGTACTCTGCTAGAAAAATTTCAATTTTCAGGCAAAAAAAATGCAAAAACACGTTTTTTTGGCCCAAAAAGTCGATTTGTACTGTGCTTGAAAAATTTCAATTTTCAGGCAAAAAAAATGCAAAAACACGTTTTTTTGGCCCAAAAAGTCGATTTGTACAGTGCTAGAAAAATTTCAATTTTCAGGCAAAAAAAATGCAAAAACACGTTTTTTTGGCCAAAAAAGTCGATTTGTACAGTGCTAGAAAAATTTCAATTTTCAGGCAAAAAAAATGCAAAAACACGTTTTTTTGGCCCAAAAAGTCGATTTGTACTGTGCTAGAAAAATTTCAATTTTCAGGCAAAAAAAAATGCAAAAACACGTTTTTTTGGCCCAAAAAGTCGATTTGTACTGTGCTAGAAAAATTTCAATTTTCAGGCAAAAAAAATGCTAAAACACGTTTTTTTGGCCCAAAAAGTCGATTTGTACTCTGCTAGAAAAATTTCAATTTTCAGGCAAAAAAAATGCTAAAACACGTTTTTTTGGCCCAAAAAGTCGATTTGTACTGTGCTTGAAAAATTTCAATTTTCAGGCAAAAAAAATGCAAAAACACGTTTTTTTGGCCCAAAAAGTCGATTTGTACAGTGCTAGAAAAATTTCAATTTTCAGGCAAAAAAAATGCAAAAACACGTTTTTTTGGCCCAAAAAGTCGATTTGTACAGTGCTAGAAAAATTTCAATTTTCAGGCAAAAAAAATGCAAAAACACGTTTTTTTGGCCCAAAAAGTCGATTTGTACAGTGCTAGAAAAATTTCAATTTTCAGGCAAAAAAAATGCTAAAACACGTTTTTTTGGCCCAAAAAGTCGATTTGTACAGTGCTAGAAAAATTTCCATTTTCAGGCAAAAAAAATGCAAAAACACGTTTTTTTGGCCCAAAAAGTCGATTTGTACAGTGCTAGAAAAATTTCAATTTTCAGGCAAAAAAAATGCTAAAACACGTTTTTTTGGCCCAAAAAGTCGATTTGTACAGTGCTAGAAAAATTTCAATTTTCAGGCAAAAAAAATGCTAAAACACGTTTTTTTGGCCCAAAAAGTCGATTTGTACAGTGCTAGAAAAATTTCAATTTTCAGGCAAAAAAAATGCTAAAACACGTTTTTTTGGCCCAAAAAGTCGATTTGTACAGTGCTAGAAAAATTTCAATTTTCAGGCAAAAAAAAGGCTAAAACACGTTTTTTTGGCCCAAAAAGTCGATTTGCACTGTGCTAGAAAAATTTCAATTTTCAGGCAAAAAAAATGCAAAAACACGTTTTTTTGGCCCAAAAAGTCGATTTGTACAGTGCTATAAAAATTTCAATTTTCAGGCAAAAAAAATGAAAAAACACGTTTTTTTGACCCAAAAAGTCGATTTGTACTGTGCTAGAAAAATTTCAATTTTCAGGCAAAAAAAATGCTAAAACACGTTTTTTTGGCCCAAAAAGTCGATTTGTACTCTGCTAGAAAAATTTCAATTTTCAGGCAAAAAAAATGCTAAAACACGTTTTTTTGGCCCAAAAAGTCGATTTGTACTGTGCTTGAAAAATTTCAATTTTCAGGCAAAAAAAATGCAAAAACACGTTTTTTTGGCCCAAAAAGTCGATTTGTACAGTGCTAGAAAAATTTCAATTTTCAGGCAAAAAAAATGCAAAAACACGTTTTTTTGGCCCAAAAAGTCGATTTGTACAGTGCTAGAAAAATTTCAATTTTCAGGCAAAAAAAATGCAAAAACACGTTTTTTTGGCCCAAAAAGTCGATTTGTACAGTGCTAGAAAAATTTCAATTTTCAGGCAAAAAAAATGCTAAAACACGTTTTTTTGGCCCAAAAAGTCGATTTGTACTCTGCTAGAAAAATTTCAATTTTCAGGCAAAAAAAATGCAAAAACACGTTTTTTTGGCCCAAAAAGTCGATTTGTACTGTGCTTGAAAAATTTCAATTTTCAGGCAAAAAAAATGCAAAAACACGTTTTTTTGGCCCAAAAAGTCGATTTGTACAGTGCTAGAAAAATTTCAATTTTCAGGCAAAAAAAATGCAAAAACACGTTTTTTTGGCCCAAAAAGTCGATTTGTACAGTGCTAGAAAAATTTCAATTTTCAGGCAAAAAAAATGCAAAAACACGTTTTTTTGGCCCAAAAAGTCGATTTGTACTGTGCTAGAAAAATTTCAATTTTCAGGCAAAAAAAATGCAAAAACACGTTTTTTTGGCCCAAAAAGTCGATTTGTACAGTGCTAGAAAAATTTCAATTTTCAGGCAAAAAAAATGCTAAAACACGTTTTTTTGGCCCAAAAAGTCGATTTGTACAGTGCTAGAAAAATTTCAATTTTCAGGCAAAAAAAATGCTAAAACACGTTTTTTTGGCCCAAAAAGTCGATTTGTACAGTGCTAGAAAAATTTCAATTTTCAGGCAAAAAAAATGCAGAAACACGTTTTTTTGGCCTAAAAAGTCGATTTGTACAGTGCTAGAAAAATTTCAATTTTCAGGCAAAAAAAATGCTAAAACACGTTTTTTTGGCCCAAAAAGTCGATTTGTACTCTGCTAGAAAAATTTCAATTTTCAGGCAAAAAAAATGCTAAAACACGTTTTTTTGGCCCAAAAAGTCGATTTGTACTGTGCTTGAAAAATTTCAATTTTCAGGCAAAAAAAATGCAAAAACACGTTTTTTTGGCCCAAAAAGTCGATTTGTACAGTGCTAGAAAAATTTCAATTTTCAGGCAAAAAAAATGCAAAAACACGTTTTTTTGGCCCAAAAAGTCGATTTGTACAGTGCTAGAAAAATTTCAATTTTCAGGCAAAAAAAATGCAAAAACACGTTTTTTTGGCCCAAAAAGTCGATTTGTACTGTGCTAGAAAAATTTCAATTTTCAGGCAAAAAAAATGCAAAAACACGTTTTTTTGGCCCAAAAAGTCGATTTGTACAGTGCTAGAAAAATTTCAATTTTCAGGCAAAAAAAATGCTAAAACACGTTTTTTTGGCCCAAAAAGTCGATTTGTACAGTGCTAGAAAAATTTCAATTTTCAGGCAAAAAAAATGCAAAAACACGTTTTTTTGGCCCAAAAAGTCGATTTGTACAGTGCTAGAAAAATTTCAATTTTCAGGCAAAAAAAATGCAAAAACACGTTTTTTTGGCCCAAAAAGTCGATTTGAAACACGTTTTTTTGGCCCAAAAAGTCGATTTGTACAGTGCTAGAAAAATTTCAATTTTCAGGCAAAAAAAATGCTAAAACACGTTTTTTTGGCCCAAAAAGTCGATTTGTACAGTGCTAGAAAAATTTCAATTTTCAGGCAAAAAAAATGCTAAAACACGTTTTTTTGGCCCAAAAAGTCGATTTGTACAGTGCTAGAAAAATTTCAATTTTCAGGCAAAAAAAATGCTAAAACACGTTTTTTTGGCCCAAAAAGTCGATTTGTACTGTGCTAGAAAAATTTCAATTTTCAGGCAAAAAAAATGCAAAAACACGTTTTTTTGGCCCAAAAAGTCGATTTGTACAGTGCTAGAAAAATTTCAATTTTCAGGCAAAAAAAATGCTAAAACACGTTTTTTTGGCCCAAAAAGTCGATTTGTACAGTGCTAGAAAAATTTCAATTTTCAGGCAAAAAAAATGCAAAAACACGTTTTTTTGGCCCAAAAAGTCGATTTGTACAGTGCTAGAAAAATTTCAATTTTCAGGCAAAAAAAATGCTAAAACACGTTTTTTTGGCCCAAAAAGTCGATTTGCACTGTGCTAGAAAAATTTCAATTTTCAGGCAAAAAAAATGCAAAAACACGTTTTTTTGGCCCAAAAAATCGATTTGTACAGTGCTAGAAAAATTTCAATTTTCAGGCAAAAAAAATGCAAAAACACGTTTTTTTGGCCCAAAAAGTCGATTTGTACAGTGCTAGAAAAATTTCAATTTTCAGGCAAAAAAAATGCAAAAACACGTTTTTTTGGCCCAAAAAGTCGATTTGTACAGTGCTAGAAAAATTTCAATTTTCAGGCAAAAAAAATGCAAAAACACGTTTTTTTGGCCAAAAAAGTCGATTTGTACAGTGCTAGAAAAATTTCAATTTTCAGGCAAAAAAAATGCTAAAACACGTTTTTTTGGCCCAAAAAGTCGATTTGTACAGTGCTAGAAAAATTTCAATTTTCAGGCAAAAAAAATGCTAAAACACATTTTTTTGGCCCAAAAAGTCGATTTGTACAGTGCTAGAAAAATTTCAATTTTCAGGCAAAAAAAATGCAAAAACACGTTTTTTTGGCCCAAAAAGTCGATTTGTACAGTGCTAGAAAAATTTCAATTTTCAGGCAAAAAAAATGCAAAAACACGTTTTTTTGGCCCAAAAAGTCGATTTGTACAGTGCTAGAAAAATTTCAATTTTCAGGCAAAAAAAATGCAAAAACACGTTTTTTTGGCCCAAAAAGTCGATTTGTACTGTGCTAGAAAAATTTCAATTTTCAGGCAAAAAAAATGCAAAAACACGTTTTTTTGGCCCAAAAAGTCGATTTGTACTGTGCTAGAAAAATTTCAATTTTCAGGCAAAAAAAATGCAAAAACACGTTTTTTTGGCCCAAAAAGTCGATTTGTACAGTGCTAGAAAAATTTCAATTTTCAGGCAAAAAAAATGCTAAAACACGTTTTTTTGGCCCAAAAAGTCGATTTGTACAGTGCTAGAAAAATTTCAATTTTCAGGCAAAAAAAATGCTAAAACACGTTTTTTTGGCCCAAAAAGTCGATTTGTACAGTGCTAGAAAAATTTCAATTTTCAGGCAAAAAAAATGCTAAAACACGTTTTTTTGGCCCAAAAAGTCGATTTGTACAGTGCTAGAAAAATTTCAATTTTCAGGCAAAAAAAATGCTAAAACACGTTTTTTTGGCCCAAAAAGTCGATTTGCACTGTGCTAGAAAAATTTCAATTTTCAGGCAAAAAAAATGCAAAAACACGTTTTTTTGGCCCAAAAAGTCGATTTGTACAGTGCTAGAAAAATTTCAATTTTCAGGCAAAAAAAATGCTAAAACACGTTTTTTTGGCCCAAAAAGTCGATTTGCACTGTGCTAGAAAAATTTCAATTTTCAGGCAAAAAAAATGCAAAAACACGTTTTTTTGGCCCAAAAAGTCGATTTGCACTGTGCTAGAAAAATTTCAATTTTCAGGCAAAAAAAATGCTAAAACACGTTTTTTTGGCCCAAAAAGTCGATTTGTACTCTGCTAGAAAAATTTCAATTTTCAGGCAAAAAAAATGCTAAAACACGTTTTTTTGGCCCAAAAAGTCGATTTGTACTGTGCTTGAAAAATTTCAATTTTCAGGCAAAAAAAATGCAAAAACACGTTTTTTTGGCCCAAAAAGTCGATTTGTACAGTGCTAGAAAAATTTCAATTTTCAGGCAAAAAAAATGCAAAAACACGTTTTTTTGGCCAAAAAAGTCGATTTGTACAGTGCTAGAAAAATTTCAATTTTCAGGCAAAAAAAATGCAAAAACACGTTTTTTTGGCCCAAAAAGTCGATTTGTACTGTGCTAGAACAATTTCAATTTTCAGGCAAAAAAAATGCAAAAACACGTTTTTTTTGCCCAAAAAGTCGATTTGTACTGTGCTAGAAAAATTTCAATTTTCAGGCAAAAAAAATGCTAAAACACGTTTTTTTGGCCCAAAAAGTCGATTTGTACTCTGCTAGAAAAATTTCAATTTTCAGGCAAAAAAAATGCTAAAACACGTTTTTTTTGGCCCAAAAAGTCGATTTGTACTGTGCTTGAAAAATTTCAATTTTCAGGCAAAAAAAATGCAAAAACACGTTTTTTTGGCCCAAAAAGTCGATTTGTACAGTGCTAGAAAAATTTCAATTTTCAGGCAAAAAAAATGCAAAAACACGTTTTTTTGGCCCAAAAAGTCGATTTGTACAGTGCTAGAAAAATTTCAATTTTCAGGCAAAAAAAATGCAAAAACACGTTTTTTTGGCCCAAAAAGTCGATTTGTACAGTGCTAGAAAAATTTCAATTTTCAGGCAAAAAAAATGCTAAAACACGTTTTTTTGGCCCAAAAAGTCGATTTGTACAGTGCTAGAAAAATTTCCATTTTCAGGCAAAAAAAATGCAAAAACACGTTTTTTTGGCCCAAAAAGTCGATTTGTACAGTGCTAGAAAAATTTCAATTTTCAGGCAAAAAAAATGCTAAAACACGTTTTTTTGGCCCAAAAAGTCGATTTGTACAGTGCTAGAAAAATTTCAATTTTCAGGCAAAAAAAATGCTAAAACACGTTTTTTTGGCCCAAAAAGTCGATTTGTACAGTGCTAGAAAAATTTCAATTTTCAGGCAAAAAAAATGCTAAAACACGTTTTTTTGGCCCAAAAAGTCGATTTGTACAGTGCTAGAAAAATTTCAATTTTCAGGCAAAAAAAAGGCTAAAACACGTTTTTTTGGCCCAAAAAGTCGATTTGCACTGTGCTAGAAAAATTTCAATTTTCAGGCAAAAAAAATGCAAAAACACGTTTTTTTGGCCCAAAAAGTCGATTTGTACAGTGCTAGAAAAATTTCCATTTTCAGGCAAAAAAAATGAAAAAACACGTTTTTTTGGCCCAAAAAGTCGATTTGTACAGTGCTAGAAAAATTTCAATTTTCAGGCAAAAAAAATGCAAAAACACGTTTTTTTGGCCCAAAAAGTCGATTTGTACTGTGCTAGAAAAATTTCAATTTTCAGGCAAAAAAAATGCAAAAACACGTTTTTTTGGCCCAAAAAGTCGATTTGTACAGTGCTAGAAAAATTTCAATTTTCAGGCAAAAAAAATGCAAAAACACGTTTTTTTGGCCCAAAAAGTCGATTTGTACAGTGCTAGAAAAATTTCAATTTTCAGGCAAAAAAAATGCAAAAACACGTTTTTTTGGCCCAAAAAGTCGATTTGTACAGTGCTAGAAAAATTTCAATTTTCAGGCAAAAAAAATGCTAAAACACGTTTTTTTGGCCCAAAAAGTCGATTTGCACTGTGCTAGAAAAATTTCAATTTTCAGGCAAAAAAAATGCAAAAACACGTTTTTTTGGCCCAAAAAGTCGATTTGCACTGTGCTAGAAAAATTTCAATTTTCAGGCAAAAAAAATGCAAAAACACGTTTTTTTGGCCCAAAAAGTCGATTTGTACAGTGCTAGAAAAATTTCAATTTTCAGGCAAAAAAAATGCTAAAACACGTTTTTTTGGCCCAAAAAGTCGATTTGTACAGTACTAGAAAAATTTCAATTTTCAGGCAAAAAAAATGCAAAAACACGTTTTTTAGGCCCAAAAAGTCGATTTGCACTGTGCTAGAAAAATTTCAATTTTCAGGCAAAAAAAATGCAAAAACACGTTTTTTTGGCCCAAAAAGTCGATTTGCACTGTGCTAGAAAAATTTCAATTTTCAGGCAAAATAAATGCTAAAACACGTTTTTTTGGCCCAAAAAGTCGATTTGTACTCTGCTAGAAAAATTTCAATTTTCAGGCAAAAAAAATGCTAAAACACGTTTTTTTGGCCCAAAAAGTCGATTTGTACTGTGCTTGAAAAATTTCAATTTTCAGGCAAAAAAAATGCAAAAACACGTTTTTTTGGCCCAAAAAGTCGATTTGTACAGTGCTAGAAAAATTTCAATTTTCAGGCAAAAAAAATGCAAAAACACGTTTTTTTGGCCCAAAAAGTCGATTTGTACAGTGCTAGAAAAATTTCAATTTTCAGGCAAAAAAAATGCTAAAACACGTTTTTTTTTCCCAAAAAGTCGATTTGTACAGTGCTAGAAAAATTTCAATTTTCAGGCAAAAAAAATGCAAAAACACGTTTTTTTGGCCCAAAAAGTCGATTTGTACAGTGCTAGAAAAATTTCAATTTTCAGGCAAAAAAAATGCTAAAACACATTTTTTTGGCCCAAAAAGTCGATTTGTACAGTGCTAGAAAAATTTCAATTTTCAGGCAAAAAAAATGCTAAAACACGTTTTTTTGGCCCAAAAAGTCGATTTGTACAGTGCTAGAAAAATTTCAATTTTCAGGCAAAAAAAATGCTAAAACACGTTTTTTTGGCCCAAAAAGTCGATTTGTACAGTGCTAGAAAAATTTCAATTTTCAGGCAAAAAAAATGCTAAAACACGTTTTTTTGGCCCAAAAAGTCGATTTGCACTGTGCTAGAAAAATTTCAATTTTCAGGCAAAAAAAATGCTAAAACACGTTTTTTTGGCCCAAAAAGTCGATTTGTACAGTGCTAGAAAAATTTCAATTTTCAGGCAAAAAAAATGCTAAAACACGTTTTTTTGGCCCAAAAAGTCGATTTGCACTGTGCTAGAAAAATTTCAATTTTCAGGCAAAAAAAATGCTAAAACACGTTTTTTTGGCTCAAAAAGTCGATTTGTACTCTGCTAGAAAAATTTCAATTTTCAGGCAAAAAAAATGCTAAAACACGTTTTTTTGGCCCAAAAAGTCGATTTGCACTGTGCTAGAAAAATTTCAATTTTCAGGCAAAAAAAATGCAAAAACACGTTTTTTTGGCCCAAAAAGTCGATTTGCACTGTGCTAGAAAAATTTCAATTTTCAGGCAAAAAAAATGCTAAAACACGTTTTTTTGGCCCAAAAAGTCGATTTGTACTGTGCTAGAAAAATTTCAATTTTCAGGCAAAAAAAATGCTAAAACACGTTTTTTTGGCCCAAAAAGTCGATTTGTACAGTGCTAGAAAAATTTCAATTTTCAGGCAAAAAAAATGCAAAAACACGTTTTTTTGGCCCAAAAAGTCGATTTGTACAGTGCTAGAAAAATTTCAATTTTCAGGCAAAAAAAATGCAAAAACACGTTTTTTTGGCCCAAAAAGTCGATTTGTACAGTGCTAGAAAAATTTCAATTTTCAGGCAAAAAAAATGCAAAAACACGTTTTTTTGGCCCAAAAAGTCGATTTGTACAGTGCTAGAAAAATTTCAATTTTCAGGCAAAAAAAATGCTAAAACACGTTTTTTTGGCCCAAAAAGTCGATTTGTACAGTGCTAGAAAAATTTCAATTTTCAGGCAAAAAAAATGCTAAAACACGTTTTTTTGGCCCAAAAAGTCGATTTGTACAGTGCTAGAAAAATTTCAATTTTCAGGCAAAAAAAATGCAAAAACACGTTTTTTTGGCCCAAAAAGTCGATTTGTACAGTGCTAGAAAAATTTCAATTTTCAGGCAAAAAAAATGCTAAAACACGTTTTTTTGGCCCAAAAAGTCGATTTGCACTGTGCTAGAAAAATTTCAATTTTCAGGCAAAAAAAATGCAAAAACACGTTTTTTTGGCCCAAAAAGTCGATTTGCACTGTGCTAGAAAAATTTCAATTTTCAGGCAAAAAAAATGCAAAAACACGTTTTTTTGGCCCAAAAAGTCGATTTGTACTGTACTAGAAAAATTTCAATTTTCAGGCAAAAAAAATGCTAAAACACGTTTTTTTGGCCCAAAAAGTCGATTTGTACTCTGCTAGAAAAATTTCAATTTTCAGGCAAAAAAAATGCTAAAACACGTTTTTTTGGCCCAAAAAGTCGATTTGTACTGTGCTTGAAAAATTTCAATTTTCAGGCAAAAAAAATGCAAAAACACGTTTTTTTGGCCCAAAAAGTCGATTTGTACAGTGCTAGAAAAATTTCAATTTTCAGGCAAAAAAAATGCTAAAACACGTTTTTTTGGCCCAAAAAGTCGATTTGCACTGTGCTAGAAAAATTTCAATTTTCAGGCAAAAAAAATGCAAAAACACGTTTTTTTGGCCCAAAAAGTCGATTTGTACAGTGCTAGAAAAATTTCAATTTTCAGGCAAAAAAAATGCAAAAACACGTTTTTTTGGCCCAAAAAGTCGATTTGTACTGTGCTAGAAAAATTTCAATTTTCAGGCAAAAAAAATGCAAAAACACGTTTTTTTGGCCCAAAAAGTCGATTTGTACAGTGCTAGAAAAATTTCAATTTTCAGGCAAAAAAAATGCAAAAACACGTTTTTTTGGCCCAAAAAGTCGATTTGTACAGTGCTAGAAAAATTTCAATTTTCAGGCAAAAAAAATGCAAAAACACGTTTTTTTGGCCCAAAAAGTCGATTTGTACAGTGCTAGAAAAATTTCAATTTTCAGGCAAAAAAAATGCAAAAACACGTTTTTTTGGCCCAAAAAGTCGATTTGCACTGTGCTAGAAAAATTTCAATTTTCAGGCAAAAAAAATGCAAAAACACGTTTTTTTGGCCCAAAAAGTCGATTTGCACTGTGCTAGAAAAATTTCAATTTTCAGGCAAAAAAAATGCAAAAACACGTTTTTTTGGCCCAAAAAGTCGATTTGTACAGTGCTAGAAAAATTTCAATTTTCAGGCAAAAAAAATGCTAAAACACGTTTTTTTGGCCCAAAAAGTCGATTTGTACAGTACTAGAAAAATTTCAATTTTCAGGCAAAAAAAATGCAAAAACACGTTTTTTAGGCCCAAAAAGTCGATTTGCACTGTGCTAGAAAAATTTCAATTTTCAGGCAAAAAAAATGCAAAAACACGTTTTTTTGGCCCAAAAAGTCGATTTGCACTGTGCTAGAAAAATTTCAATTTTCAGGCAAAATAAATGCTAAAACACGTTTTTTTGGCCCAAAAAGTCGATTTGTACTCTGCTAGAAAAATTTCAATTTTCAGGCAAAAAAAATGCTAAAACACGTTTTTTTGGCCCAAAAAGTCGATTTGTACTGTGCTTGAAAAATTTCAATTTTCAGGCAAAAAAAATGCAAAAACACGTTTTTTTGGCCCAAAAAGTCGATTTGTACAGTGCTAGAAAAATTTCAATTTTCAGGCAAAAAAAATGCAAAAACACGTTTTTTTGGCCCAAAAAGTCGATTTGTACAGTGCTAGAAAAATTTCAATTTTCAGGCAAAAAAAATGCTAAAACACGTTTTTTTTTCCCAAAAAGTCGATTTGTACAGTGCTAGAAAAATTTCAATTTTCAGGCAAAAAAAATGCAAAAACACGTTTTTTTGGCCCAAAAAGTCGATTTGTACAGTGCTAGAAAAATTTCAATTTTCAGGCAAAAAAAATGCTAAAACACATTTTTTTGGCCCAAAAAGTCGATTTGTACAGTGCTAGAAAAATTTCAATTTTCAGGCAAAAAAAATGCTAAAACACGTTTTTTTGGCCCAAAAAGTCGATTTGTACAGTGCTAGAAAAATTTCAATTTTCAGGCAAAAAAAATGCTAAAACACGTTTTTTTGGCCCAAAAAGTCGATTTGTACAGTGCTAGAAAAATTTCAATTTTCAGGCAAAAAAAATGCTAAAACACGTTTTTTTGGCCCAAAAAGTCGATTTGCACTGTGCTAGAAAAATTTCAATTTTCAGGCAAAAAAAATGCTAAAACACGTTTTTTTGGCCCAAAAAGTCGATTTGTACAGTGCTAGAAAAATTTCAATTTTCAGGCAAAAAAAATGCTAAAACACGTTTTTTTGGCCCAAAAAGTCGATTTGCACTGTGCTAGAAAAATTTCAATTTTCAGGCAAAAAAAATGCTAAAACACGTTTTTTTGGCTCAAAAAGTCGATTTGTACTCTGCTAGAAAAATTTCAATTTTCAGGCAAAAAAAATGCTAAAACACGTTTTTTTGGCCCAAAAAGTCGATTTGCACTGTGCTAGAAAAATTTCAATTTTCAGGCAAAAAAAATGCAAAAACACGTTTTTTTGGCCCAAAAAGTCGATTTGCACTGTGCTAGAAAAATTTCAATTTTCAGGCAAAAAAAATGCTAAAACACGTTTTTTTGGCCCAAAAAGTCGATTTGTACTGTGCTAGAAAAATTTCAATTTTCAGGCAAAAAAAATGCTAAAACACGTTTTTTTGGCCCAAAAAGTCGATTTGTACAGTGCTAGAAAAATTTCAATTTTCAGGCAAAAAAAATGCAAAAACACGTTTTTTTGGCCCAAAAAGTCGATTTGTACAGTGCTAGAAAAATTTCAATTTTCAGGCAAAAAAAATGCAAAAACACGTTTTTTTGGCCCAAAAAGTCGATTTGTACAGTGCTAGAAAAATTTCAATTTTCAGGCAAAAAAAATGCAAAAACACGTTTTTTTGGCCCAAAAAGTCGATTTGTACAGTGCTAGAAAAATTTCAATTTTCAGGCAAAAAAAATGCTAAAACACGTTTTTTTGGCCCAAAAAGTCGATTTGTACAGTGCTAGAAAAATTTCAATTTTCAGGCAAAAAAAATGCTAAAACACGTTTTTTTGGCCCAAAAAGTCGATTTGTACAGTGCTAGAAAAATTTCAATTTTCAGGCAAAAAAAATGCAAAAACACGTTTTTTTGGCCCAAAAAGTCGATTTGTACAGTGCTAGAAAAATTTCAATTTTCAGGCAAAAAAAATGCTAAAACACGTTTTTTTGGCCCAAAAAGTCGATTTGCACTGTGCTAGAAAAATTTCAATTTTCAGGCAAAAAAAATGCAAAAACACGTTTTTTTGGCCCAAAAAGTCGATTTGCACTGTGCTAGAAAAATTTCAATTTTCAGGCAAAAAAAATGCAAAAACACGTTTTTTTGGCCCAAAAAGTCGATTTGTACTGTGCTAGAAAAATTTCAATTTTCAGGCAAAAAAAATGCTAAAACACGTTTTTTTGGCCCAAAAAGTCGATTTGTACTCTGCTAGAAAAATTTCAATTTTCAGGCAAAAAAAATGCTAAAACACGTTTTTTTGGCCCAAAAAGTCGATTTGTACTGTGCTTGAAAAATTTCAATTTTCAGGCAAAAAAAATGCAAAAACACGTTTTTTTGGCCCAAAAAGTCGATTTGTACAGTGCTAGAAAAATTTCAATTTTCAGGCAAAAAAAATGCTAAAACACGTTTTTTTGGCCCAAAAAGTCGATTTGCACTGTGCTAGAAAAATTTCAATTTTCAGGCAAAAAAAATGCAAAAACACGTTTTTTTGGCCCAAAAAGTCGATTTGTACAGTGCTAGAAAAATTTCAATTTTCAGGCAAAAAAAATGCAAAAACACGTTTTTTTGGCCCAAAAAGTCGATTTGTACAGTGCTAGAAAAATTTCAATTTTCAGGCAAAAAAAATGCTAAAACACGTTTTTTTGGCCCAAAAAGTCGATTTGCACTGTGCTAGAAAAATTTCAATTTTCAGGCAAAAAAAATGCTAAAACACGTTTTTTTGGCCCAAAAAGTCGATTTGTACTGTGCTAGAAAAATTTCAATTTTCAGGCAAAAAAAATGCTAAAACACGTTTTTTTGGCCCAAAAAGTCGATTTGTACTGTGCTAGAAAAATTTCAATTTTCAGGCAAAAAAAATGCAAAAACACGTTTTTTTGGCCCAAAAAGTCGATTTGTACAGTGCTAGAAAAATTTCAATTTTCAGGCAAAAAAAATGCTAAAACACGTTTTTTTGGCCCAAAAAGTCGATTTGCACTGTGCTAGAAAAATTTCAATTTTCAGGCAAAAAAAAATGCAAAAACACGTTTTTTTGGCCCAAAAAGTCGATTTGTACAGTGCTAGAAAAATTTCAATTTTCAGGCAAAAAAAATGCAAAAACACGTTTTTTTGGCCCAAAAAGTCGATTTGTACAGTGCTAGAAAAATTTCAATTTTCAGGCAAAAAAAATGCAAAAACACGTTTTTTTGGCCCAAAAAGTCGATTTGTACAGTGCTAGAAAAATTTCAATTTTCAGGCAAAAAAAATGCTAAAACACGTTTTTTTGGCCCAAAAAGTCGATTTGTACAGTGCTAGAAAAATTTCAATTTTCAGGCAAAAAAAATGCTAAAACACGTTTTTTTGGCCCAAAAAGTCGATTTGTACAGTGCTAGAAAAATTTCAATTTTCAGGCAAAAAAAATGCTAAAACACGTTTTTTTGGCCCAAAAAGTCGATTTGTACAGTGCTAGAAAAATTTCAATTTTCAGGCAAAAAAAATGCAAAAACACGTTTTTTTGGCCCAAAAAGTCGATTTGTACAGTGCTAGAAAAATTTCAATTTTCAGGCAAAAAAAATGCAAAAACACGTTTTTTTGGCCCAAAAAGTCGATTTGTACAGTGCTAGAAAAATTTCAATTTTCAGGCAAAAAAAATGCAAAAACACGTTTTTTTGGCCCAAAAAGTCGATTTGTACTGTGCTAGAAAAATTTCAATTTTCAGGCAAAAAAAATGCATAAACACGTTTTTTTGGCCCAAAAAGTCGATTTGTACTGTGCTAGAAAAATTTCAATTTTCAGGCAAAAAAAATGCAAAAACACGTTTTTTTGGCCCAAAAAGTCGATTTGTACAGTGCTAGAAAAATTTCAATTTTCAGGCAAAAAAAATGCTAAAACACGTTTTTTTGGCCCAAAAAGTCGATTTGTACAGTGCTAGAAAAATTTCAATTTTCAGGCAAAAAAAATGCTAAAACACGTTTTTTTGGCCCAAAAAGTCGATTTGTACAGTGCTAGAAAAATTTCAATTTTCAGGCAAAAAAAATGCTAAAACACGTTTTTTTGGCCCAAAAAGTCGATTTGTACAGTGCTAGAAAAATTTCAATTTTCAGGCAAAAAAAATGCAAAAACACGTTTTTTTGGCCCAAAAAGTCGATTTGTACAGTGCTAGAAAAATTTCAATTTTCAGGCAAAAAAAATGCAAAAACACGTTTTTTTGGCCCAAAAAGTCGATTTGTACAGTGCTAGAAAAATTTCAATTTTCAGGCAAAAAAAATGCTAAAACACGTTTTTTTGGCCCAAAAAGTCGATTTGTACAGTGCTAGAAAAATTTCAATTTTCAGGCAAAAAAAATGCAAAAACACGTTTTTTTGGCCCAAAAAGTCGATTTGCACTGTGCTAGAAAAATTTCAATTTTCAGGCAAAAAAAATGCAAAAACACGTTTTTTTGGCCCAAAAAGTCGATTTGCACTGTGCTAGAAAAATTTCAATTTTCAGGCAAAAAAAATGCTAAAACACGTTTTTTTGGCCCAAAAAGTCGATTTGTACTCTGCTAGAAAAATTTCAATTTTCAGGCAAAAAAAATGCAAAAACACGTTTTTTTGGCCCAAAAAGTCGATTTGTACTGTGCTTGAAAAATTTCAATTTTCAGGCAAAAAAAATGCAAAAACACGTTTTTTTGGCCCAAAAAGTCGATTTGTACAGTGCTAGAAAAATTTCAATTTTCAGGCAAAAAAAATGCTAAAACACGTTTTTTTGGCCCAAAAAGTCGATTTGCACTGTGCTAGAAAAATTTCAATTTTCAGGCAAAAAAAATGCAAAAACACGTTTTTTTGGCCCAAAAAGTCGATTTGTACAGTGCTAGAAAAATTTCAATTTTCAGGCAAAAAAAATGCAAAAACACGTTTTTTTGGCCCAAAAAGTCGATTTGTACTGTGCTAGAAAAATTTCAATTTTCAGGCAAAAAAAATGCTAAAACACGTTTTTTTGGCCCAAAAAGTCGATTTGTACTCTGCTAGAAAAATTTCAATTTTCAGGCAAAAAAAATGCTAAAACACGTTTTTTTGGCCCAAAAAGTCGATTTGCACTGTGCTAGAAAAATTTCAATTTTCAGGCAAAAAAAATGCAAAAACACGTTTTTTTGGCCCAAAAAGTCGATTTGCACTGTGGTAGAAAAATTTCAATTTTCAGGCAAAAAAAATGCAAAAACACGTTTTTTTGGCCCAAAAAGTCGATTTGTACTGTGCTAGAAAAATTTCAATTTTCAGGCAAAAAAAATGCTAAAACACGTTTTTTTGGCCCAAAAAGTCGATTTGTACTGTGCTAGAAAAATTTCAATTTTCAGGCAAAAAAAATGCTAAAACACGTTTTTTTGGCCCAAAAAGTCGATTTGTACTGTGCTAGAAAAATTTCAATTTTCAGGCAAAAAAAATGCTAAAACACGTTTTTTTGGCCCAAAAAGTCGATTTGTACTGTGCTTGAAAAATTTCAATTTTCAGGCAAAAAAAATGCAAAAACACGTTTTTTTGGCCCAAAAAGTCGATTTGTACAGTGCTAGAAAAATTTCAATTTTCAGGCAAAAAAAATGCAAAAAACACGTTTTTTTGGCCCAAAAAGTCGATTTGTACAGTGCTAGAAAAATTTCAATTTTCAGGCAAAAAAAATGCAAAAACACGTTTTTTTGGCCCAAAAAGTCGATTTGCACTGTGCTAGAAAAATTTCAATTTTCTGGCAAAAAAAATGCAAAAACACGTTTTTTTGGCCCAAAAAGTCGATTTGTACAGTGCTAGAAAAATTTCAATTTTCAGGCAAAAAAAATGCAAAAACACGTTTTTTTGGCCCAAAAAGTCGATTTGTACAGTGCTAGAAAAATTTCAATTTTCAGGCAAAAAAAATGCTAAAACACGTTTTTTTGGCCCAAAAAGTCGATTTGCACTGTGCTAGAAAAATTTCAATTTTCAGGCAAAAAAAATGCAAAAACACGTTTTTTTGGCCCAAAAAGTCGATTTGTACAGTGCTAGAAAAATTTCAATTTTCAGGCAAAAAAAATGCAAAAACACGTTTTTTTGGCCCAAAAAGTCGATTTGTACTGTGCTAGAAAAATTTCAATTTTCAGGCAAAAAAAATGCTAAAACACGTTTTTTTGGCCCAAAAAGTCGATTTGTACTCTGCTAGAAAAATTTCAATTTTCAGGCAAAAAAAATGCTAAAACACGTTTTTTTGGCCCAAAAAGTCGATTTGTACTGTGCTTGAAAAATTTCAATTTTCAGGCAAAAAAAATGCAAAAACACGTTTTTTTGGCCCAAAAAGTCGATTTGTACAGTGCTAGAAAAATTTCAATTTTCAGGCAAAAAAAATGCAAAAACACGTTTTTTTGGCCCAAAAAGTCGATTTGTACAGTGCTAGAAAAATTTCAATTTTCAGGCAAAAAAAATGCTAAAACACGTTTTTTTGGCCCAAAAAGTCGATTTGCACTGTGCTAGAAAAATTTCAATTTTCAGGCAAAAAAAATGCTAAAACACGTTTTTTTGGCCCAAAAAGTCGATTTGTACAGTGCTAGAAAAATTTCAATTTTCAGGCAAAAAAAATGCTAAAACACGTTTTTTTGGCCCAAAAAGTCGATTTGCACTGTGCTAGAAAAATTTCAATTTTCAGGCAAAAAAAATGCAAAAACACGTTTTTTTGGCCCAAAAAGTCGATTTGTACAGTGCTAGAAAAATTTCAATTTTCAGGCAAAAAAAATGCAAAAACACGTTTTTTTGGCCCAAAAAGTCGATTTGTACAGTGCTAGAAAAATTTCAATTTTCAGGCAAAAAAAATGCTAAAACACGTTTTTTTGGCCCAAAAAGTCGATTTGCACTGTGCTAGAAAAATTTCAATTTTCAGGCAAAAAAAATGCAAAAACACGTTTTTTTGGCCCAAAAAGTCGATTTGCACTGTGCTAGAAAAATTTCAATTTTCAGGCAAAAAAAATGCAAAAACACGTTTTTTTGGCCCAAAAAGTCGATTTGTACAGTGCTAGAAAAATTTCAATTTTCAGGCAAAAAAAATGCAAAAACACGTTTTTTTTGCCCAAAAAGTCGATTTGTACAGTGCTAGAAAAATTTCAATTTTCAGGCAAAAAAAATGCTAAAACACGTTTTTTTGGCCCAAAAAGTCGATTTGCACTGTGCTAGAAAAATTTCAATTTTCAGGCAAAAAAAATGCAAAAACACGTTTTTTTGGCCCAAAAAGTCGATTTGTACAGTGCTAGAAAAATTTCAATTTTCAGGCAAAAAAAAATGCAAAAACACGTTTTTTTGGCCCAAAAAGTCGATTTGTACTGTGCTAGAAAAATTTCAATTTTCAGGCAAAAAAAATGCAAAAACACGTTTTTTTGGCCCAAAAAGTCGATTTGTACAGTGCTAGAAAAATTTCAATTTTCAGGCAAAAAAAATGCAAAAACACGTTTTTTTGGCCCAAAAAGTCGATTTGTACAGTGCTAGAAAAATTTCAATTTTCAGGCAAAAAAAATGCTAAAACACGTTTTTTTGGCCCAAAAAGTCGATTTGAAAAGTGCTAGAAAAATTTCAATTTTCAGGCAAAAAAAATGCTAAAACACGTTTTTTTGGCCCAAAAAGTCGATTTGTACAGTGCTAGAAAAATTTCAATTTTCAGGCAAAAAAAATGCTAAAACACGTTTTTTTGGCCCAAAAAGTCGATTTGCACTGTGCTAGAAAAATTTCAATTTTCAGGCAAAAAAAATGCAAAAACACGTTTTTTTGGCCCAAAAAGTCGATTTGTACAGTGCTAGAAAAATTTCAATTTTCAGGCAAAAAAAAATGCAAAAACACGTTTTTTTGGCCCAAAAAGTCGATTTGTACTGTGCTAGAAAAATTTCAATTTTCAGGCAAAAAAAATGCAAAAACACGTTTTTTTTGCCCAAAAAGTCGATTTGTACAGTGCTAGAAAAATTTCAATTTTCAGGCAAAAAAAATGCAAAAACACGTTTTTTTGGCCCAAAAAGTCGATTTGTACAGTGCTAGAAAAATTTCAATTTTCAGGCAAAAAAAATGCAAAAACACGTTTTTTTGGCCCAAAAAGTCGATTTGTACAGTGCTAGAAAAATTTCAATTTTCAGGCAAAAAAAATGCAAAAACACGTTTTTTTGGCCCAAAAAGTCGATTTGTACTGTGCTAGAAAAATTTCAATTTTCAGGCAAAAAAAATGCTAAAACACGTTTTTTTGGCCCAAAAAGTCGATTTGTACTGTGCTTGAAAAATTTCAATTTTCAGGCAAAAAAAATGCAAAAACACGTTTTTTTGGCCCAAAAAGTCGATTTGTACAGTGCTAGAAAAATTTCAATTTTCAGGCAAAAAAAATGCAAAAACACGTTTTTTTGGCCCAAAAAGTCGATTTGTACAGTGCTAGAAAAATTTCAATTTTCAGGCAAAAAAAAGGCTAAAACACGTTTTTTTGGCCCAAAAAGTCGATTTGTACAGTGCTAGAAAAATTTCAATTTTCAGGCAAAAAAAATGCTAAAACACGTTTTTTTGGCCCAAAAAGTCGATTTGCACTGTGCTAGAAAAATTTCAATTTTCAGGCAAAAAAAATGCAAAAACACGTTTTTTTGGCCCAAAAAGTCGATTTGTACAGTGCTAGAAAAATTTCAATTTTCAGGCAAAAAAAATGCAAAAACACGTTTTTTTGGCCCAAAAAGTCGATTTGTACAGTGCTAGAAAAATTTCAATTTTCAGGCAAAAAAAATGCAAAAACACGTTTTTTTGGCCCAAAAAGTCGATTTGTACAGTGCTAGAAAAATTTCAATTTTCAGGCAAAAAAAATGCTAAAACACGTTTTTTTGGCCCAAAAAGTCGATTTGTACAGTGCTAGAAAAATTTCAATTTTCAGGCAAAAAAAATGCTAAAACACGTTTTTTTGGCCCAAAAAGTCGATTTGCACTGTGCTAGAAAAATTTCAATTTTCAGGCAAAAAAAAATGCAAAAACACGTTTTTTTGGCCCAAAAAGTCGATTTGTACAGTGCTAGAAAAATTTCAATTTTCAGGCAAAAAAAATGCAAAAACACGTTTTTTTGGCCCAAAAAGTCGATTTGTACAGTGCTAGAAAAATTTCAATTTTCAGGCAAAAAAAATGCTAAAACACGTTTTTTTGGCCCAAAAAGTCGATTTGCACT
The DNA here is from genome assembly GCA_034508575.1 of Petrolisthes manimaculis. Taxonomy (NCBI): domain Eukaryota; kingdom Metazoa; phylum Arthropoda; class Malacostraca; order Decapoda; family Porcellanidae; genus Petrolisthes; species Petrolisthes manimaculis. The sequence goes on from JAWZYT010004823.1 coordinate 53,353, forward strand.
GTGCTAGAAAAATTTCAATTTTCAGGCAAAAAAAATGCAAAAACACGTTTTTTTGGCCCAAAAAGTCGATTTGCACTGTGCTAGAAAAATTTCAATTTTCAGGCAAAAAAAATGCAAAAACACGTTTTTTTGGCCCAAAATGTCGATTTGTACAGTGCTAGAAAAATTTCAATTTTCAGGCAAAAAAAATGCTAAAACACGTTTTTTTGGCCCAAAAAGTCGATTTGCACTGTGCTAGAAAAATTTCAATTTTCAGGCAAAAAAAATGCAAAAACACGTTTTTTTGGCCCAAAAAGTCGATTTGCACTGTGCTAGAAAAATTTCAATTTTCAGGCAAAAAAAATGCAAAAACACGTTTTTTTGGCCCAAAAAGTCGATTTGTACTGTGCTAGAAAAATTTCAATTTTCAGGCAAAAAAAATGCTAAAACACGTTTTTTTGGCCCAAAAAGTCGATTTGTACTGTGCTTGAAAAATTTCAATTTTCAGGCAAAAAAAATGCAAAAACACGTTTTTTTGGCCCAAAAAGTCGATTTGTACTGTGCTAGAAAAATTTCAATTTTCAGGCAAAAAAAATGCTAAAACACGTTTTTTTGGCCCAAAAAGTCGATTTGTACTCTGCTAGAAAAATTTCAATTTTCAGGCAAAAAAAATGCTAAAACACGTTTTTTTGGCCCAAAAAGTCGATTTGTACTGTGCTTGAAAAATTTCAATTTTCAGGCAAAAAAAATGCAAAAACACGTTTTTTTGGCCCAAAAAGTCGATTTGTACAGTGCTAGAAAAATTTCAATTTTCAGGCAAAAAAAATGCAAAAACACGTTTTTTTGGCCCAAAAAGTCGATTTGTACTGTGCTTGAAAAATTTCAATTTTCAGGCAAAAAAAATGCTAAAACACGTTTTTTTGGCCCAAAAAGTCGATTTGTACAGTGCTAGAAAGATTTCAATTTTCAGGCAAAAAAAATGCAAAAACACGTTTTTTTGGCCTAAAAAGTCGATTTGTACAGTGCTAGAAAAATTTCAATTTTCAGGCAAAAAAAATGCAAAAACACGTTTTTTTGGCCCAAAAAGTCGATTTGTACAGTGCTAGAAAAATTTCAATTTTCAGGCAAAAAAAATGCTAAAACACGTTTTTTTGGTCCAAAAAGTCGATTTGCACTGTGCTAGAAAAATTTCAATTTTCAGGCAAAAAAAATGCAAAAACACGTTTTTTTGGCCCAAAAAGTCGATTTGTACAGTGCTAGAAAAATTTCAATTTTCAGGCAAAAAAAATGCAAAAACACGTTTTTTTGGCCCAAAAAGTCGATTTGTACAGTGCTAGAAAAATTTCAATTTTCAGGCAAAAAAAATGCAAAAACACGTTTTTTTGGCCCAAAAAGTCGATTTGTACAGTGCTAGAAAAATTTCAATTTTCAGGCAAAAAAAATGCTAAAACACGTTTTTTTGGCCCAAAAAGTCGATTTGTACAGTGCTAGAAAAATTTCAATTTTCAGGCAAAAAAAATGCTAAAACACGTTTTTTTGGCCCAAAAAGTCGATTTGTACAGTGCTAGAAAAATTTCAATTTTCAGGCAAAAAAAATGCTAAAACACGTTTTTTTGGCCCAAAAAGTCGATTTGTACAGTGCTAGAAAAATTTCAATTTTCAGGCAAAAAAAATGCAAAAACACGTTTTTTTGGCCCAAAAAGTCGATTTGTACAGTGCTAGAAAAATTTCAATTTTCAGGCAAAAAAAATGCAAAAACACGTTTTTTTGGCCCAAAAAGTCGATTTGTACAGTGCTAGAAAAATTTCAATTTTCAGGCAAAAAAAATGCAAAAACACGTTTTTTTGGCCCAAAAAGTCGATTTGTACTGTGCTAGAAAAATTTCAATTTTCAGGCAAAAAAAATGCAAAAACACGTTTTTTTGGCCCAAAAAGTCGATTTGTACTGTGCTAGAAAAATTTCAATTTTCAGGCAAAAAAAATGCAAAAACACGTTTTTTTGGCCCAAAAAGTCGATTTGTACAGTGCTAGAAAAATTTCAATTTTCAGGCAAAAAAAATGCTAAAACACGTTTTTTTGGCCCAAAAAGTCGATTTGTACAGTGCTAGAAAAATTTCAATTTTCAGGCAAAAAAAATGCTAAAACACGTTTTTTTGGCCCAAAAAGTCCATTTGTACAGTGCTAGAAAAATTTCAATTTTCAGGCAAAAAAAATGCTAAAACACGTTTTTTTGGCCCAAAAAGTCGATTTGTACAGTGCTAGAAAAATTTCAATTTTCAGGCAAAAAAAATGCAAAAACACGTTTTTTTGGCCCAAAAAGTCGATTTGTACAGTGCTAGAAAAAATTCAATTTTCAGGCAAAAAAAATGCAAAAACACGTTTTTTTGGCCCAAAAAGTCGATTTATACAGTGCTAGAAAAATTTCAATTTTCAGGCAAAAAAAATGCAAAAACACGTTTTTTTGGCCCAAAAAGTCGATTTGTACAGTGCTAGAAAAATTTCAATTTTCAGGCAAAAAAAATGCAAAAACACGTTTTTTTGGCCCAAAAAGTCGATTTGCACTGTGCTAGAAAAATTTCAATTTTCAGGCAAAAAAAATGCTAAAACACGTTTTTTTGGCCCAAAAAGTCGATTTGTACTCTGCTAGAAAAATTTCAATTTTCAGGCAAAAAAAATGCTAAAACACGTTTTTTTGGCCCAAAAAGTCGATTTGTACTGTGCTTGAAAAATTTCAATTTTCAGGCAAAAAAATGCAAAAACACGTTTTTTTGGCCCAAAAAGTCGATTTGTACAGTGCTAGAAAAATTTCAATTTTCAGGCAAAAAAAATGCAAAAACACGTTTTTTTGGCCCAAAAAGAAGATTTGTACAGTGCTAGAAAAATTTCAATTTTCAGGCAAAAAAAATGCAAAAACACGTTTTTTTGGCCCAAAAAGTCGATTTGTACAGTGCTAGAAAGATTTCAATTTTCAGGCAAAAAAAATGCAAAAACACGTTTTTTTGGCCTAAAAAGTCGATTTGTACAGTGCTAGAAAAATTTCAATTTTCAGGCAAAAAAAATGCAAAAACACGTTTTTTTGGCCCAAAAAGTCGATTTGTACAGTGCTAGAAAAATTTCAATTTTCAGGCAAAAAAAATGCAAAAACACGTTTTTTTGGCCCAAAAAGTCGATTTGTACTGTGCTTGAAAAATTTCAATTTTCAGGCAAAAAAAATGCTAAAACACGTTTTTTTGGCCCAAAAAGTCGATTTGTACAGTGCTAGAAAGATTTCAATTTTCAGGCAAAAAAAATGCAAAAACACGTTTTTTTGGCCTAAAAAGTCGATTTGTACAGTGCTAGAAAAATTTCAATTTTCAGGCAAAAAAAATGCAAAAACACGTTTTTTTGGCCCAAAAAGTCGATTTGTACAGTGCTAGAAAAATTTCAATTTTCAGGCAAAAAAAATGCAAAAACACGTTTTTTTGGCCCAAAAAGTCGATTTGTACTGTGCTAGAAAGATTTCAATTTTCAGGCAAAAAAAATGCAAAAACACGTTTTTTTGGCCCAAAAAGTCGATTTGTACAGTGCTAGAAAAATTTCAATTTTCAGGCAAAAAAAATGCAAAAACACGTTTTTTTGGCCCAAAAAGTCGATTTGTACAGTGCTAGAAAAATTTCAATTTTCAGGCAAAAAAAATGCAAAAACACGTTTTTTTGGCCCAAAAAGTCGATTTGTACTGTGCTAGAAAAATTTCAATTTTCAGGCAAAAAAAATGCAAAAACACGTTTTTTTGGCCCAAAAAGTCGATTTGTACTGTGCTAGAAAAATTTCAATTTTCAGGCAAAAAAAATGCAAAAACACGTTTTTTTGGCCCAAAAAGTCGATTTGTACAGTGCTAGAAAAATTTCAATTTTCAGGCAAAAAAAATGCTAAAACACGTTTTTTTGGCCCAAAAAGTCGATTTGTACAGTGCTAGAAAAATTTCAATTTTCAGGCAAAAAAAATGCTAAAACACGTTTTTTTGGCCCAAAAAGTCGATTTGTACAGTGCTAGAAAAATTTCAATTTTCAGGCAAAAAAAATGCTAAAACACGTTTTTTTGGCCCAAAAAGTCGATTTGTACAGTGCTAGAAAAATTTCAATTTTCAGGCAAAAAAAATGCAAAAACACGTTTTTTTGGCCCAAAAAGTCGATTTGTACAGTGCTAGAAAAATTTCAATTTTCAGGCAAAAAAAATGCAAAAACACGTTTTTTTGGCCCAAAAAGTCGATTTATACAGTGCTAGAAAAATTTCAATTTTCAGGCAAAAAAAATGCAAAAACACGTTTTTTTGGCCCAAAAAGTCGATTTGTACAGTGCTAGAAAAATTTCAATTTTCAGGCAAAAAAAATGCAAAAACACGTTTTTTTGGCCCAAAAAGTCGATTTGCACTGTGCTAGAAAAATTTCAATTTTCAGGCAAAAAAAATGCTAAAACACGTTTTTTTGGCCCAAAAAGTCGATTTGTACTCTGCTAGAAAAATTTCAATTTTCAGGCAAAAAAAATGCTAAAACACGTTTTTTTGGCCCAAAAAGTCGATTTGTACTGTGCTTGAAAAATTTCAATTTTCAGGCAAAAAAATGCAAAAACACGTTTTTTTGGCCCAAAAAGTCGATTTGTACAGTGCTAGAAAAATTTCAATTTTCAGGCAAAAAAAATGCAAAAACACGTTTTTTTGGCCCAAAAAGAAGATTTGTACAGTGCTAGAAAAATTTCAATTTTCAGGCAAAAAAAATGCAAAAACACGTTTTTTTGGCCCAAAAAGTCGATTTGTACAGTGCTAGAAAGATTTCAATTTTCAGGCAAAAAAAATGCAAAAACACGTTTTTTTGGCCTAAAAAGTCGATTTGTACAGTGCTAGAAAAATTTCAATTTTCAGGCAAAAAAAATGCAAAAACACGTTTTTTTGGCCCAAAAAGTCGATTTGTACAGTGCTAGAAAAATTTCAATTTTCAGGCAAAAAAAATGCAAAAACACGTTTTTTTGGCCCAAAAAGTCGATTTGTACTGTGCTTGAAAAATTTCAATTTTCAGGCAAAAAAAATGCTAAAACACGTTTTTTTGGCCCAAAAAGTCGATTTGTACAGTGCTAGAAAGATTTCAATTTTCAGGCAAAAAAAATGCAAAAACACGTTTTTTTGGCCCAAAAAGTCGATTTGTACAGTGCTAGAAAAATTTCAATTTTCAGGCAAAAAAAATGCAAAAACACGTTTTTTTGGCCCAAAAAGTCGATTTGTACTGTGCTTGAAAAATTTCAATTTTCAGGCAAAAAAAATGCTAAAACACGTTTTTTTGGCCCAAAAAGTCGATTTGTACAGTGCTAGAAAGATTTCAATTTTCAGGCAAAAAAAATGCAAAAACACGTTTTTTTGGCCTAAAAAGTCGATTTGTACAGTGCTAGAAAAATTTCAATTTTCAGGCAAAAAAAATGCAAAAACACGTTTTTTTGGCCCAAAAAGTCGATTTGTACAGTGCTAGAAAAATTTCAATTTTCAGGCAAAAAAAATGCTAAAACACGTTTTTTTGGCCCAAAAAGTCGATTTGCACTGTGCTAGAAAAATTTCAATTTTCAGGCAAAAAAAATGCAAAAACACGTTTTTTTGGCCCAAAAAGTCGATTTGTACAGTGCTAGAAAAATTTCAATTTTCAGGCAAAAAAAATGCAAAAACACGTTTTTTTGGCCCAAAAAGTCGATTTGTACAGTGCTAGAAAAATTTCAATTTTCAGGCAAAAAAAATGCAAAAACACGTTTTTTTGGCCCAAAAAGTCGATTTGTACAGTGCTAGAAAAATTTCAATTTTCAGGCAAAAAAAATGCTAAAACACGTTTTTTTGGCCCAAAAAGTCGATTTGTACAGTGCTAGAAAAATTTCAATTTTCAGGCAAAAAAAATGCTAAAACACGTTTTTTTGGCCCAAAAAGTCGATTTGTACAGTGCTAGAAAAATTTCAATTTTCAGGCAAAAAAAATGCTAAAACACGTTTTTTTGGCCCAAAAAGTCGATTTGTACAGTGCTAGAAAAATTTCAATTTTCAGGCAAAAAAAATGCAAAAACACGTTTTTTTGGCCCAAAAAGTCGATTTGTACAGTGCTAGAAAAATTTCAATTTTCAGGCAAAAAAAATGCAAAAACACGTTTTTTTGGCCCAAAAAGTCGATTTGTACAGTGCTAGAAAAATTTCAATTTTCAGGCAAAAAAAATGCAAAAACACGTTTTTTTGGCCCAAAAAGTCGATTTGTACTGTGCTAGAAAAATTTCAATTTTCAGGCAAAAAAAATGCAAAAACACGTTTTTTTGGCCCAAAAAGTCGATTTGTACTGTGCTAGAAAAATTTCAATTTTCAGGCAAAAAAAATGCAAAAACACGTTTTTTTGGCCCAAAAAGTCGATTTGTACAGTGCTAGAAAAATTTCAATTTTCAGGCAAAAAAAATGCTAAAACACGTTTTTTTGGCCCAAAAAGTCGATTTGTACAGTGCTAGAAAAATTTCAATTTTCAGGCAAAAAAAATGCTAAAACACGTTTTTTTGGCCCAAAAAGTCGATTTGTACAGTGCTAGAAAAATTTCAATTTTCAGGCAAAAAAAATGCTAAAACACGTTTTTTTGGCCCAAAAAGTCGATTTGTACAGTGCTAGAAAAATTTCAATTTTCAGGCAAAAAAAAATGCAAAAACACGTTTTTTTGGCCCAAAAAGTCGATTTGTACAGTGCTAGAAAAATTTCAATTTTCAGGCAAAAAAAATGCAAAAACACGTTTTTTTGGCCCAAAAAGTCGATTTATACAGTGCTAGAAAAATTTCAATTTTCAGGCAAAAAAAATGCAAAAACACGTTTTTTTGGCCCAAAAAGTCGATTTGTACAGTGCTAGAAAAATTTCAATTTTCAGGCAAAAAAAATGCAAAAACACGTTTTTTTGGCCCAAAAAGTCGATTTGCACTGTGCTAGAAAAATTTCAATTTTCAGGCAAAAAAAATGCTAAAACACGTTTTTTTGGCCCAAAAAGTCGATTTGTACTCTGCTAGAAAAATTTCAATTTTCAGGCAAAAAAAATGCTAAAACACGTTTTTTTGGCCCAAAAAGTCGATTTGCACTGTGCTAGAAAAATTTCAATTTTCAGGCAAAAAAAATGCAAAAACACGTTTTTTTGGCCCAAAAAGTCGATTTGCACTGTGCTAGAAAAATTTCAATTTTCAGGCAAAAAAAATGCAAAAACACGTTTTTTTGGCCCAAAAAGTCGATTTGTACTGTGCTAGAAAAATTTCAATTTTCAGGCAAAAAAAATGCTAAAACACGTTTTTTTGGCCCAAAAAGTCGATTTGTACTGTGCTTGAAAAATTTCAATTTTCAGGCAAAAAAAATGCAAAAACACGTTTTTTTGGTCCAAAAGGTCGATTTGTACTGTGCTAGAAAAATTTCAATTTTCAGGCAAAAAAAATGCTAAAACACGTTTTTTTGGCCCAAAAAGTCGATTTGTACTCTGCTAGAAAAATTTCAATTTTCAGGCAAAAAAAATGCTAAAACACGTTTTTTTGGCCCAAAAAGTCGATTTGTACTGTGCTTGAAAAATTTCAATTTTCAGGCAAAAAAAATGCAAAAACACGTTTTTTTGGCCCAAAAAGTCGATTTGTACAGTGCTAGAAAAATTTCAATTTTCAGGCAAATAAATGCAAAAACACGTTTTTTTGGCCCAAAAAGTCGATTTGTACTGTGCTTGAAAAATTTCAATTTTCAGGCAAAAAAATGCTAAAACACGTTTTTTTGGCCCAAAAAGTCGATTTGTACAGTGCTAGAAAAATTTCAATTTTCAGGCAAAAAAAATGCTAAAACACGTTTTTTTGGCCCAAAAAGTCGATTTGTACAGTGCTAGAAAAATTTCAATTTTCAGGCAAAAAAAATGCTAAAACACGTTTTTTTGGCCCAAAAAGTCGATTTGCACTGTGCTAGAAAAATTTCAATTTTCAGGCAAAAAAAATGCAAAAACACGTTTTTTTGGCCCAAAAAGTCGATTTGCACTGTGCTAGAAAAATTTCAATTTTCAGGCAAAAAAAATGCAAAAACACGTTTTTTTGGCCCAAAAAGTCGATTTGTACAGTGCTAGAAAAATTTCAATTTTCAGGCAAAAAAAATGCTAAAACACGTTTTTTTGGCCCAAAAAGTCGATTTGCACTGTGCTAGAAAAATTTCAATTTTCAGGCAAAAAAAATGCAAAAACACGTTTTTTTGGCCCAAAAAGTCGATTTGCACTGTGCTAGAAAAATTTCAATTTTCAGGCAAAAAAAATGCAAAAACACGTTTTTTAGGCCCAAAAAGTCGATTTGTACTGTGCTAGAAAAATTTCAATTTTCAGGCAAAAAAAATGCTAAAACACGTTTTTTTGGCCCAAAAAGTCGATTTGTACTGTGCTTGAAAAATTTCAATTTTCAGGCAAAAAAAATGCAAAAACACGTTTTTTTGGTCCAAAAAGTCGATTTGTACTGTGCTAGAAAAATTTCAATTTTCAGGCAAAAAAAATGCTAAAACACGTTTTTTTGGCCCAAAAAGTCGATTTGTACTCTGCTAGAAAAATTTCAATTTTCAGGCAAAAAAAATGCTAAAACACGTTTTTTTGGCCCAAAAAGTCGATTTGTACTGTGCTTGAAAAATTTCAATTTTCAGGCAAAAAAAATGCAAAAACACGTTTTTTTGGCCCAAAAAGTCGATTTGTACAGTGCTAGAAAAATTTCAATTTTCAGGCAAATAAATGCAAAAACACGTTTTTTTGGCCCAAAAAGTCGATTTGTACTGTGCTTGAAAAATTTCAATTTTCAGGCAAAAAAATGCTAAAACACGTTTTTTTGGCCCAAAAAGTCGATTTGTACAGTGCTAGAAAAATTTCAATTTTCAGGCAAAAAAAATGCTAAAACACGTTTTTTTGGCCCAAAAAGTCGATTTGCACTGTGCTAGAAAAATTTCAATTTTCAGGCAAAAAAAATGCAAAAACACGTTTTTTTGGCCCAAAAAGTCGATTTGTACAGTGCTAGAAAAATTTCAATTTTCAGGCAAAAAAAATGCTAAAACACGTTTTTTTGGCCCAAAAAGTCGATTTGCACTGTGCTAGAAAAATTTCAATTTTCAGGCAAAAAAAATGCAAAAACACGTTTTTTTGGCCCAAAAAGTCGATTTGCACTGTGCTAGAAAAATTTCAATTTTCAGGCAAAAAAAATGCAAAAACACGTTTTTTTGGCCCAAAAAGTCGATTTGTACTGTGCTAGAAAAATTTCAATTTTCAGGCAAAAAAAATGCTAAAACACGTTTTTTTGGCCCAAAAAGTCGATTTGTACTGTGCTTGAAAAATTTCAATTTTCAGGCAAAAAAAATGCAAAAACACGTTTTTTTGGTCCAAAAAGTCGATTTGTACTGTGCTAGAAAAATTTCAATTTTCAGGCAAAAAAAATGCTAAAACACGTTTTTTTGGCCCAAAAAGTCGATTTGTACTGTGCTAGAAAAATTTCAATTTTCAGGCAAAAAAAATGCTAAAACACGTTTTTTTGGCCCAAAAAGTCGATTTGTACTGTGCTTGAAAAATTTCAATTTTCAGGCAAAAAAAATGCAAAAACACGTTTTTTTGGCCCAAAAAGTCGATTTGTACAGTGCTAGAAAAATTTCAATTTTCAGGCAAAAAAAATGCAAAAACACGTTTTTTTGGCCCAAAAAGTCGATTTGTACTGTGCTTGAAAAATTTCAATTTTCAGGCAAAAAAATGCTAAAACACGTTTTTTTGGCCCAAAAAGTCGATTTGTACAGTGCTAGAAAAATTTCAATTTTCAGGCAAAAAAAATGCTAAAACACGTTTTTTTGGCCCAAAAAGTCGATTTGCACTGTGCTAGAAAAATTTCAATTTTCAGGCAAAAAAAATGCAAAAACACGTTTTTTTGGCCCAAAAAGTCGATTTGTACAGTGCTAGAAAAAATTCAATTTTCAGGCAAAAAAAAATGCTAAAACACGTTTTTTTGGCCCAAAAAGTCGATTTGCACTGTGCTAGAAAAATTTCAATTTTCAGGCAAAAAAAATGCAAAAACACGTTTTTTTGGCCCAAAAAGTCGATTTGCACTGTGCTAGAAAAATTTCAATTTTCAGGCAAAAAAAATGCTAAAACACGTTTTTTTGGCCCAAAAAGTCGATTTGTACTCTGCTAGAAAAATTTCAATTTTCAGGCAAAAAAAATGCTAAAACACGTTTTTTTGGCCCAAAAAGTCGATTTGTACTGTGCTTGAAAAATTTCAATTTTCAGGCAAAAAAAATGCAAAAACACGTTTTTTTGGCCCAAAAAGTCGATTTGTACAGTGCTACAAAAATTTCAATTTTCAGGCAAAAAAAATGCAAAAACACGTTTTTTTGGCCCAAAAAGTCGATTTGTACAGTGCTAGAAAAATTTCAATTTTCAGGCAAAAAAAATGCAAAAACACGTATTTTTGGCCCAAAAAGTCGATTTGTACTGTGCTAGAAAAATTTCAATTTTCAGGCAAAAAAAATGCTAAAACACGTTTTTTTGGCCCAAAAAGTCGATTTGTACTGTGCTAGAAAAATTTCAATTTTCAGGCAAAAAAAATGCTAAAACACGTTTTTTTGGCCCAAAAAGTCGATTTGTACTCTGCTAGAAAAATTTCAATTTTCAGGCAAAAAAAATGCTAAAACACGTTTTTTTGGCCCAAAAAGTCGATTTGTACTGTGCTTGAAAAATTTCAATTTTCAGGCAAAAAAAATGCAAAAACACGTTTTTTTGGCCCAAAAAGTCGATTTGTACAGTGCTAGAAAAATTTCAATTTTCAGGCAAAAAAAATGCAAAAACACGTTTTTTTGGCCCAAAAAGTCGATTTGTACAGTGCTAGAAAAATTTCAATTTTCAGGCAAAAAAAATGCAAAAACACGTTTTTTTGGCCCAAAAAGTCGATTTGTACTGTGCTAGAAAAATTTCAATTTTCAGGCAAAAAAAATGCAAAAACACGTTTTTTTGGCCCAAAAAGTCGATTTGTACAGTGCTAGAAAAATTTCAATTTTCAGGCAAAAAAAATGCAAAAACACGTTTTTTTGGCCCAAAAAGTCGATTTGTACAGTGCTAGAAAAATTTCAATTTTCAGGCAAAAAAAATGCTAAAACACGTTTTTTTGGCCCAAAAAGTCGATTTGTACAGTGCTAGAAAAATTTCAATTTTCAGGCAAAAAAAATGCAAAAACACGTTTTTTTGGCCCAAAAATTCGATTTGTACAGTGCTAGAAAAATTTCAATTTTCAGGCAAAAAAAATGCTAAAACACGTTTTTTTGGCCCAAAAAGTCGATTTGTACAGTGCTAGAAAAATTTCAATTTTCAGGCAAAAAAAATGCTAAAACACGTTTTTTTGGCCAAAAAAGTCGATTTGTACAGTGCTAGAAAAATTTCAATTTTCAGGCAAAAAAAATGCAAAAACACGTTTTTTTGGCCCAAAAAGTCGATTTGCACTGTGCTAGAAAAATTTCAATTTTCAGGCAAAAAAATGCAAAAACACGTTTTTTTGGCCCAAAAAGTCGATTTGCACTGTGCTAGAAAAATTTCAATTTTCAGGCAAAAAAAATGCAAAAACACGTTTTTTTGGCCCAAAAAGTCGATTTGTACTGTGCTAGAAAAATTTCAATTTTCAGGCAAAAAAAATGCTAAAACACGTTTTTTTGGCCCAAAAAGTCGATTTGTACTCTGCTAGAAAAATTTCAATTTTCAGGCAAAAAAAATGCTAAAACACGTTTTTTTGGCCCAAAAAGTCGATTTGTACTGTGCTTGAAAAATTTCAATTTTCAGGCAAAAAAAATGCAAAAACACGTTTTTTTGGCCCAAAAAGTCGATTTGTACAGTGCTAGAAAAATTTCAATTTTCAGGCAAAAAAAATGCAAAAACACGTTTTTTTGGCCCAAAAAGTCGATTTGTACAGTGCTAGAAAAATTTCAATTTTCAGGCAAAAAAAATGCAAAAACACGTTTTTTTGGCCCAAAAAGTCGATTTGTACAGTGCTAGAAAAATTTCAATTTTCAGGCAAAAAAAATGCTAAAACACGTTTTTTTGGCCCAAAAAGTCGATTTGTACAGTGCTAGAAAAATTTCAATTTTCAGGCAAAAAAAATGCTAAAACACGTTTTTTTGGCCCAAAAAGTCGATTTGCACTGTGCTAGAAAAATTTCAATTTTCAGGCAAAAAAAATGCAAAAACACGTTTTTTTGGCCCAAAAAGTCGATTTGTACAGTGCTAGAAAAATTTCAATTTTCAGGCAAAAAAAATGCAAAAACACGTTTTTTTGGCCCAAAAAGTCGATTTGTACAGTGCTAGAAAAATTTCAATTTTCAGGCAAAAAAAATGCTAAAACACGTTTTTTTGGCCCAAAAAGTCGATTTGCACTGTGCTAGAAAAATTTCAATTTTCAGGCAAAAAAAATGCAAAAACACGTTTTTTTGGCCCAAAAAGTCGATTTGCACTGTGCTAGAAAAATTTCAATTTTCAGGCAAAAAAAATGCTAAAACACGTTTTTTTGGCCCAAAAAGTCGATTTGTACTGTGCTAGAAAAATTTCAATTTTCAGGCAAAAAAAATGCTAAAACACGTTTTTTTGGCCCAAAAAGTCGATTTGTACTGTGCTAGAAAAATTTCAATTTTCAGGCAAAAAAAATGCAAAAAACGTTTTTTTGGCCCAAAAAGTCGATTTGTACAGTGCTAGAAAAATTTCAATTTTCAGGCAAAAAAAATGCTAAAACACGTTTTTTTGGCCCAAAAAGTCGATTTGCACTGTGCTAGAAAAATTTCAATTTTCAGGCAAAAAAAATGCAAAAACACGTTTTTTTGGCCCAAAAAGTCGATTTGTACAGTGCTAGAAAAATTTCAATTTTCAGGCAAAAAAAATGCAAAAACACGTTTTTTTTGGCCCAAAAAGTCGATTTGTACAGTGCTAGAAAAATTTCAATTTTCAGGCAAAAAAAATGCAAAAACACGTTTTTTTGGCCCAAAAAGTCGATTTGTACAGTGCTAGAAAAATTTCAATTTTCAGGCAAAAAAAATGCTAAAACACGTTTTTTTGGCCCAAAAAGTCGATTTGTACAGTGCTAGAAAAATTTCAATTTTCAGGCAAAAAAAATGCTAAAACACGTTTTTTTGGCCCAAAAAGTCGATTTGTACAGTGCTAGAAAAATTTCAATTTTCAGGCAAAAAAAATGCTAAAACACGTTTTTTTGGCCCAAAAAGTCGATTTGTACAGTGCTAGAAAAATTTCAATTTTCAGGCAAAAAAAATGCAAAAACACGTTTTTTTGGCCCAAAAAGTCGATTTGTACAGTGCTAGAAAAATTTCAATTTTCAGGCAAAAAAAATGCAAAAACACGTTTTTTTGGCCCAAAAAGTCGATTTGTACAGTGCTAGAAAAATTTCAATTTTCAGGCAAAAAAAATGCAAAAACACGTTTTTTTGGCCCAAAAAGTCGATTTGTACTGTGCTAGAAAAATGTCAATTTTCAGGCAAAAAAAATGCAAAAACACGTTTTTTTGGCCCAAAAAGTCGATTTGTACTGTGCTAGAAAAATTTCAATTTTCAGGCAAAAAAAATGCAAAAACACGTTTTTTTGGCCCAAAAAGTCGATTTGTACAGTGCTAGAAAAATTTCAATTTTCAGGCAAAAAAAATGCTAAAACACGTTTTTTTGGCCCAAAAAGTCGATTTGTACAGTGCTAGAAAAATTTCAATTTTCAGGCAAAAAAAATGCTAAAACACGTTTTTTTGGCCCAAAAAGTCGATTTGTACAGTGCTAGAAAAATTTCAATTTTCAGGCAAAAAAAATGCTAAAACACGTTTTTTTGGCCCAAAAAGTCGATTTGTACAGTGCTAGAAAAATTTCAATTTTCAGGCAAAAAAAATGCAAAAACACGTTTTTTTGGCCCAAAAAGTCGATTTGTACAGTGCTAGAAAAATTTCAATTTTCAGGCAAAAAAAATGCAAAAACACGTTTTTTTGGCCCAAAAAGTCGATTTGTACAGTGCTAGAAAAATTTCAATTTTCAGGCAAAAAAAATGCAAAAACACGTTTTTTTGGCCCAAAAAGTCGATTTGTACAGTGCTAGAAAAATTTCAATTTTCAGGCAAAAAAAATGCTAAAACACGTTTTTTTGGCCCAAAAAGTCGATTTGTACAGTGCTAGAAAAATTTCAATTTTCAGGCAAAAAAAATGCTAAAACACGTTTTTTTGGCCCAAAAAGTCGATTTGTACAGTGCTAGAAAAATTTCAATTTTCAGGAAAAAAAAATGCTAAAACACGTTTTTTTGGCCCAAAAAGTCGATTTGTACAGTGCTAGAAAAATTTCAATTTTCAGGCAAAAAAAATGCAAAAACACGTTTTTTTGGCCCAAAAAGTCGATTTGTACAGTGCTAGAAAAATTTCAATTTTCAGGCAAAAAAAATGCAAAAACACGTTTTTTTGGCCCAAAAAGTCGATTTGTACAGTGCTAGAAAAATTTCAATTTTCAGGCAAAAAAAATGCAAAAACACGTTTTTTTGGCCCAAAAAGTCGATTTGTACTGTGCTAGAAAAATTTCAATTTTCAGGCAAAAAAAATGCAAAAACACGTTTTTTTGGCCCAAAAAGTCGATTTGTACTGTGCTAGAAAAATTTCAATTTTCAGGCAAAAAAAATGCAAAAACACGTTTTTTTGGCCCAAAAAGTCGATTTGTACAGTGCTAGAAAAATTTCAATTTTCAGGCAAAAAAAATGCTAAAACACGTTTTTTTGGCCCAAAAAGTCGATTTGTACAGTGCTAGAAAAATTTCAATTTTCAGGCAAAAAAAATGCTAAAACACGTTTTTTTGGCCCAAAAAGTCGATTTGTACAGTGCTAGAAAAATTTCAATTTTCAGGCAAAAAAAATGCTAAAACACGTTTTTTTGGCCCAAAAAGTCGATTTGCACTGTGCTAGAAAAATTTCAATTTTCAGGCAAAAAAAATGCAAAAACACGTTTTTTTGGCCCAAAAAGTCGATTTGTACAGTGCTAGAAAAATTTCAATTTTCAGGCAAAAAAAATGCTAAAACACGTTTTTTTGGCCCAAAAAGTCGATTTGCACTGTGCTAGAAAAATTTCAATTTTCAGGCAAAAAAAATGCAAAAACACGTTTTTTTGGCCCAAAAAGTCGATTTGCACTGTGCTAGAAAAATTTCAATTTTCAGGCAAAAAAAATGCTAAAACACGTTTTTTTGGCCCAAAAAGTCGATTTGTACTCTGCTAGAAAAATTTCAATTTTCAGGCAAAAAAAAAGCTAAAACACGTTTTTTTGGCCCAAAAAGTCGATTTGTACTGTGCTTGAAAAATTTCAATTTTCAGGCAAAAAAAATGCAAAAACACGTTTTTTTGGCCCAAAAAGTCGATTTGTACAGTGCTAGAAAAATTTCAAATTTCAGGCAAAAAAAATGCAAAAACACGTTTTTTTGGCCCAAAAAGTCGATTTGTACAGTGCTAGAAAAATTTCAATTTTCAGGCAAAAAAAATGCAAAAACACGTTTTTTTGGCCCAAAAAGTCGATTTGTACTGTGCTAGAAAAATTTCAATTTTCAGGCAAAAAAAATGCAAAAACACGTTTTTTTGGCCCAAAAAGTCGATTTGTACTGTGCTAGAAAAATTTCAATTTTCAGGCAAAAAAAATGCTAAAACACGTTTTTTTGGCCCAAAAAGTCGATTTGTACTCTGCTAGAAAAATTTCAATTTTCAGGCAAAAAAAATGCTAAAACACGTTTTTTTGGCCCAAAAAGTCGATTTGTACTGTGCTTGAAAAATTTCAATTTTCAGGCAAAAAAAATGCAAAAACACGTTTTTTTGGCCCAAAAAGTCGATTTGTACAGTGCTAGAAAAATTTCAATTTTCAGGCAAAAAAAATGCAAAAACACGTTTTTTTGGCCCAAAAAGTCGATTTGTACAGTGCTAGAAAAATTTCAATTTTCAGGCAAAAAAAATGCAAAAACACGTTTTTTTGGCCCAAAAAGTCGATTTGTACTGTGCTAGAAAAATTTCAATTTTCAGGCAAAAAAAATGCAAAAACACGTTTTTTTGGCCCAAAAAGTCGATTTGTACAGTGCTAGAAAAATTTCAATTTTCAGGCAAAAAAAATGCAAAAACACGTTTTTTTGGCCCAAAAAGTCGATTTGTACAGTGCTAGAAAAATTTCAATTTTCAGGCAAAAAAAATGCTAAAACACGTTTTTTTGGCCCAAAAAGTCGATTTGTACAGTGCTAGAAAAATTTCAATTTTCAGGCAAAAAAAATGCAAAAACACGTTTTTTTGGCCCAAAAAGTCGATTTGTACAGTGCTAGAAAAATTTCAATTTTCAGGCAAAAAAAATGCTAAAACACGTTTTTTTGGCCCAAAAAGTCGATTTGTACAGTGCTAGAAAAATTTCAATTTTCAGGCAAAAAAAATGCTAAAACACGTTTTTTTGGCCCAAAAAGTCGATTTGTACAGTGCTAGAAAAATTTCAATTTTCAGGCAAAAAAAATGCTAAAACACGTTTTTTTGGCCCAAAAAGTCGATTTGTACAGTGCTAGAAAAATTTCAATTTTCAGGCAAAAAAAAGGCTAAAACACGTTTTTTTGGCCCAAAAAGTCGATTTGCACTGTGCTAGAAAAATTTCAATTTTCAGGCAAAAAAAATGCAAAAACACGTTTTTTTGGCCCAAAAAGTCGATTTGTACAGTGCTAGAAAAATTTCAATTTTCAGGCAAAAAAAATGCAAAAACACGTTTTTTTGGCCCAAAAAGTCGATTTGTACTGTGCTAGAAAAATTTCAATTTTCAGGCAAAAAAAATGCTAAAACACGTTTTTTTGGCCCAAAAAGTCGATTTGTACTCTGCTAGAAAAATTTCAATTTTCAGGCAAAAAAAATGCTAAAACACGTTTTTTTGGCCCAAAAAGTCGATTTGTACTGTGCTTGAAAAATTTCAATTTTCAGGCAAAAAAAATGCAAAAACACGTTTTTTTGGCCCAAAAAGTCGATTTGTACAGTGCTAGAAAAATTTCAATTTTCAGGCAAAAAAAATGCAAAAACACGTTTTTTTGGCCCAAAAAGTTGATTTGTACAGTGCTAGAAAAATTTCAATTTTCAGGCAAAAAAAATGCAAAAACACGTTTTTTTGGCCCAAAAAGTCGATTTGTACTGTGCTAGAAAAATTTCAATTTTCAGGCAAAAAAAATGCAAAAACACGTTTTTTTGGCCCAAAAAGTCGATTTGTACAGTGCTAGAAAAATTTCAATTTTCAGGCAAAAAAAATGCAAAAACACGTTTTTTTGGCCCAAAAAGTCGATTTGTACAGTGCTAGAAAAATTTCAATTTTCAGGCAAAAAAAATGCAAAAACACGTTTTTTTGGCCCAAAAAGTCGATTTGTACAGTGCTAGAAAAATTTCAATTTTCAGGCAAAAAAAATGCAAAAACACGTTTTTTTGGCCCAAAAAGTCGATTTGTACAGTGCTAGAAAAATTTCAATTTTCAGGCAAAAAAAATGCTAAAACACGTTTTTTTGGCCCAAAAAGTCGATTTGCACTGTGCTAGAAAAATTTCAATTTTCAGGCAAAAAAAATGCAAAAACACGTTTTTTTGGCCCAAAAAGTCGATTTGCACTGTGCTAGAAAAATTTCAATTTTCAGGCAAAAAAAATGCAAAAACACGTTTTTTTGGCCCAAAAAGTCGATTTGTACAGTGCTAGAAAAATTTCAATTTTCAGGCAAAAAAAATGCTAAAACACGTTTTTTTGGCCCAAAAAGTCGATTTGTACTGTGCTAGAAAAATTTCAATTTTCAGGCAAAAAAAATGCTAAAACACGTTTTTTTGGCCCAAAAAGTCGATTTGTACTGTGCTAGAAAAATTTCAATTTTCAGGCAAAAAAAATGCAAAAACACGTTTTTTTGGCCCAAAAAGTCGATTTGTACAGTGCTAGAAAAATTTCAATTTTCAGGCAAAAAAAATGCAAAAACACGTTTTTTTGGCCCAAAAAGTCGATTTGTACAGTGCTAGAAAAATTTCAATTTTCAGGCAAAAAAAATGCTAAAACACGTTTTTTTGGCCCAAAAAGTCGATTTGCACTGTGCTAGAAAAATTTCAATTTTCAGGCAAAAAAAATGCAAAAACACGTTTTTTTGGCCCAAAAAGTCGATTTGCACTGTGCTAGAAAAATTTCAATTTTCAGGCAAAAAAAATGCAAAAACACGTTTTTTTGGCCCAAAAAGTCGATTTGTACTGTGCTAGAAAAATTTCAATTTTCAGGCAAAAAAAATGCTAAAACACGTTTTTTTGGCCCAAAAAGTCGATTTGTACTCTGCTAGAAAAATTTCAATTTTCAGGCAAAAAAAATGCTAAAACACGTTTTTTTGGCCCAAAAAGTCGATTTGTACAGTGCTAGAAAAATTTCAATTTTCAGGCAAAAAAAATGCAAAAACACGTTTTTTTGGCCCAAAAAGTCGATTTGTACAGTGCTAGAAAAATTTCAATTTTCAGGCAAAAAAAATGCTAAAACACGTTTTTTTGGCCCAAAAAGTCGATTTGTACTGTGCTTGAAAAATTTCAATTTTCAGGCAAAAAAAATGCAAAAACACGTTTTTTTGGCCCAAAAAGTCGATTTGTACAGTGCTAGAAAAATTTCAATTTTCAGGCAAAAAAAATGCAAAAACACGTTTTTTTGGCCCAAAAAGTCGATTTGTACAGTGCTAGAAAAATTTCAATTTTCAGGCAAAAAAAATGCAAAAACACGTTTTTTTGGCCCAAAAAGTCGATTTGTACTGTGCTAGAAAAATGCCAATTTTCAGGCAAAAAAAATGCAAAAACACGTTTTTTTGGCCCAAAAAGTCGATTTGTACAGTGCTAGAAAAATTTCAATTTTCAGGCAAAAAAAATGCAAAAACACGTTTTTTTGGCCCAAAAAGTCGATTTGTACAGTGCTAGAAAAATTTCAATTTTCAGGCAAAAAAAATACAAAAACACGTTTTTTTGGCCCAAAAAGTCGATTTGTACAGTGCTAGAAAAATTTCAATTTTCAGGCAAAAAAAATGCTAAAACACGTTTTTTTGGCCCAAAAAGTCGATTTGCACTGTGCTAGAAAAATTTCAATTTTCAGGCAAAAAAAATGCAAAAACACGTTTTTTTGGCCCAAAAAGTCGATTTGCACTGTGCTAGAAAAATTTCAATTTTCAGGCAAAAAAAATGCAAAAACACGTTTTTTTGGCCCAAAAAGTCGATTTGCACTGTGCTAGAAAAATTTCAATTTTCAGGCAAAAAAAATGCTAAAACACGTTTTTTTGGCCCAAAAAGTCGATTTGTACTCTGCTAGAAAAATTTCAATTTTCAGGCAAAAAAAATGCTAAAACACGTTTTTTTGGCCCAAAAAGTCGATTTGTACTGTGCTTGAAAAATTTCAATTTTCAGGCAAAAAAAATGCAAAAACACGTTTTTTTGGCCCAAAAAGTCGATTTGTACAGTGCTAGAAAAATTTCAATTTTCAGGCAAAAAAAATGCAAAAACACGTTTTTTTGGCCCAAAAAGTCGATTTGTACAGTGCTAGAAAAATTTCAATTTTCAGGCAAAAAAAATGCAAAAACACGTTTTTTTGGCCCAAAAAGTCGATTTGTACTGTGCTAGAAAAATTTCAATTTTCAGGCAAAAAAAATGCAAAAACACGTTTTTTTGGCCCAAAAAGTCGATTTGTACTGTGCTAGAAAAATTTCAATTTTCAGGCAAAAAAAATGCTAAAACACGTTTTTTTGGCCCAAAAAGTCGATTTGTACTCTGCTAGAAAAATTTCAATTTTCAGGCAAAAAAAATGCTGAAACACGTTTTTTTGGCCCAAAAAGTCGATTTGTACTGTGCTTGAAAAATTTCAATTTTCAGGCAAAAAAAATGCAAAAACACGTTTTTTTGGCCCAAAAAGTCGATTTGTACAGTGCTAGAAAAATTTCAATTTTCAGGCAAAAAAAATGCAAAAACACGTTTTTTTGGCCCAAAAAGTCGATTTGTACAGTGCTAGAAAAATTTCAATTTTCAGGCAAAAAAAATTCAAAAACACGTTTTTTTGGCCCAAAAAGTCGATTTGTACTGTGCTAGAAAAATTTCAATTTTCAGGCAAAAAAAATGCAAAAACACGTTTTTTTGGCCCAAAAAGTCGATTTGTACAGTGCTAGAAAAATTTCAATTTTCAGGCAAAAAAAATGCAAAAACACGTTTTTCTGGCCCAAAAAGTCGATTTGTACAGTGCTAGAAAAATTTCAATTTTCAGGCAAAAAAAATGCTAAAACACGTTTTTTTGGCCCAAAAAGTCGATTTGTACAGTGCTAGAAAAATTTCAATTTTCAGGCAAAAAAAATGCAAAAACACGTTTTTTTGGCCCAAAAAGTCGATTTGTACAGTGCTAGAAAAATTTCAATTTTCAGGCAAAAAAAATGCTAAAACACGTTTTTTTGGCCCAAAAAGTCGATTTGTACAGTGCTAGAAAAATTTCAATTTTCAGGCAAAAAAAATGCTAAAACACGTTTTTTTGGCCCAAAAAGTCGATTTGTACAGTGCTAGAAAAATTTCAATTTTCAGGCAAAAAAAATACTAAAACACGTTTTTTTGGCCCAAAAAGTCGATTTGTACAGTGCTAGAAAAATTTCAATTTTCAGGCAAAAAAAAGGCTAAAACACGTTTTTTTGGCCCAAAAAGTCGATTTGCACTGTGCTAGAAAAATTTCAATTTTCAGGCAAAAAAAATGCAAAAACACGTTTTTTTGGCCCAAAAAGTCGATTTGTACAGTGCTAGAAAAATTTCAATTTTCAGGCAAAAAAAATGCAAAAACACGTTTTTTTGGCCCAAAAAGTCGATTTGTACTGTGCTAGAAAAATTTCAATTTTCAGGCAAAAAAAATGCTAAAACACGTTTTTTTGGCCCAAAAAGTCGATTTGTACTCTGCTAGAAAAATTTCAATTTTCAGGCAAAAAAAATGCTAAAACACGTTTTTTTGGCCCAAAAAGTCGATTTGTACTGTGCTTGAAAAATTTCAATTTTCAGGCAAAAAAAATGCAAAAACACGTTTTTTTGGCCCAAAAAGTCGATTTGTACAGTGCTAGAAAAATTTCAATTTTCAGGCAAAAAAAATGCAAAAACACGTTTTTTTGGCCCAAAAAGTTGATTTGTACAGTGCTAGAAAAATTTCAATTTTCAGGCAAAAAAAATGCAAAAACACGTTTTTTTGGCCCAAAAAGTCGATTTGTACTGTGCTAGAAAAATTTCAATTTTCAGGCAAAAAAAATGCAAAAACACGTTTTTTTGGCCCAAAAAGTCGATTTGTACAGTGCTAGAAAAATTTCAATTTTCAGGCAAAAAAAATGCAAAAACACGTTTTTTTGGCCCAAAAAGTCGATTTGTACAGTGCTAGAAAAATTTCAATTTTCAGGCAAAAAAAATGCAAAAACACGTTTTTTTGGCCCAAAAAGTCGATTTGTACAGTGCTAGAAAAATTTCAATTTTCAGGCAAAAAAAATGCTAAAACACGTTTTTTTTGGCCCAAAAAGTCGATTTGCACTGTGCTAGAAAAATTTCAATTTTCAGGCAAAAAAAATGCAAAAACACGTTTTTTTGGCCCAAAAAGTCGATTTGCACTGTGCTAGAAAAATTTCAATTTTCAGGCAAAAAAAATGCAAAAACACGTTTTTTTGGCCCAAAAAGTCGATTTGTACAGTGCTAGAAAAATTTCAATTTTCAGGCAAAAAAAATGCTAAAACACGTTTTTTTGGCCCAAAAAGTCGATTTGTACTGTGCTAGAAAAATTTCAATTTTCAGGCAAAAAAAATGCTAAAACACGTTTTTTTGGCCCAAAAAGTCGATTTGTACTGTGCTAGAAAAATTTCAATTTTCAGGCAAAAAAAATGCAAAAACACGTTTTTTTGGCCCAAAAAGTCGATTTGTACAGTGCTAGAAAAATTTCAATTTTCAGGCAAAAAAAATGCAAAAACACGTTTTTTTGGCCCAAAAAGTCGATTTGTACAGTGCTAGAAAAATTTCAATTTTCAGGCAAAAAAAATGCTAAAACACGTTTTTTTGGCCCAAAAAGTCGATTTGCACTGTGCTAGAAAAATTTCAATTTTCAGGCAAAAAAAATGCAAAAACACGTTTTTTTGGCCCAAAAAGTCGATTTGCACTGTGCTAGAAAAATTTCAATTTTCAGGCAAAAAAAATGCAAAAACACGTTTTTTTGGCCCAAAAAGTCGATTTGTACTGTGCTAGAAAAATTTCAATTTTCAGGCAAAAAAAATGCTAAAACACGTTTTTTTGGCCCAAAAAGTCGATTTGTACTCTGCTAGAAAAATTTCAATTTTCAGGCAAAAAAAATGCTAAAACACGTTTTTTTGGCCCAAAAAGTCGATTTGTACAGTGCTAGAAAAATTTCAATTTTCAGGCAAAAAAAATGCAAAAACACGTTTTTTTGGCCCAAAAAGTCGATTTGTACAGTGCTAGAAAAATTTCAATTTTCAGGCAAAAAAAATGCTAAAACACGTTTTTTTGGCCCAAAAAGTCGATTTGTACTGTGCTTGAAAAATTTCAATTTTCAGGCAAAAAAAATGCAAAAACACGTTTTTTTGGCCCAAAAAGTCGATTTGTACAGTGCTAGAAAAATTTCAATTTTCAGGCAAAAAAAATGCAAAAACACGTTTTTTTGGCCCAAAAAGTCGATTTGTACAGTGCTAGAAAAATTTCAATTTTCAGGCAAAAAAAATGCAAAAACACGTTTTTTTGGCCCAAAAAGTCGATTTGTACTGTGCTAGAAAAATGTCAATTTTCAGGCAAAAAAAATGCAAAAACACGTTTTTTTGGCCCAAAAAATCGATTTGTACAGTGCTAGAAAAATTTCAATTTTCAGGCAAAAAAAATGCAAAAACACGTTTTTTTGGCCCAAAAAGTCGATTTGTACAGTGCTAGAAAAATTTCAATTTTCAGGCAAAAAAAATACAAAAACACGTTTTTTTGGCCCAAAAAGTCGATTTGTACAGTGCTAGAAAAATTTCAATTTTCAGGCAAAAAAAATGCTAAAACACGTTTTTTTGGCCCAAAAAGTCGATTTGCACTGTGCTAGAAAAATTTCAATTTTCAGGCAAAAAAAATGCAAAAACACGTTTTTTTGGCCCAAAAAGTCGATTTGCACTGTGCTAGAAAAATTTCAATTTTCAGGCAAAAAAAAATGCAAAAACACGTTTTTTTGGCCCAAAAAGTCGATTTGTACAGTGCTAGAAAAATTTCAATTTTCAGGCAAAAAAAATGCTAAAACACGTTTTTTTGGCCCAAAAAGTCGATTTGCACTGTGCTAGAAAAATTTCAATTTTCAGGCAAAAAAAATGCAAAAACACGTTTTTTTGGCCCAAAAAGTCGATTTGCACTGTGCTAGAAAAATTTCAATTTTCAGGCAAAAAAAATGCTAAAACACGTTTTTTTGGCCCAAAAAGTCGATTTGTACTGTGCTAGAAAAATTTCAATTTTCAGGCAAAAAAAATGCTAAAACACGTTTTTTTGGCCCAAAAAGTCGATTTGTACTGTGCTAGAAAAATTTCAATTTTCAGGCAAAAAAAATGCAAAAACACGTTTTTTTGGCCCAAAAAGTCGATTTGTACAGTGCTAGAAAAAATTCAATTTTCAGGCAAAAAAAATGCTAAAACACGTTTTTTTGGCCCAAAAAGTCGATTTGTACAGTGCTAGAAAAATTTCAATTTTCAGGCAAAAAAAATGCTAAAACACGTTTTTTTGGCCCAAAAAGTCGATTTGTACTGTGCTTGAAAAATTTCAATTTTCAGGCAAAAAAAATGCAAAAACACGTTTTTTTGGCCCAAAAAGTCGATTTGTACAGTGCTAGAAAAATTTCAATTTTCAGGCAAAAAAAATGCAAAAACACGTTTTTTTGGCCCAAAAAGTCGATTTGTACAGTGCTAGAAAAATTTCAATTTTCAGGCAAAAAAAATGCAAAAACACGTTTTTTTGGCCCAAAAAGTCGATTTGTACTGTGCTAGAAAAATGTCAATTTTCAGGCAAAAAAAATGCAAAAACACGTTTTTTTGGCCCAAAAAATCGATTTGTACAGTGCTAGAAAAATTTCAATTTTCAGGCAAAAAAAATGCAAAAACACGTTTTTTTGGCCCAAAAAGTCGATTTGTACAGTGCTAGAAAAATTTCAATTTTCAGGCAAAAAAAATACAAAAACACGTTTTTTTGGCCCAAAAAGTCGATTTGTACAGTGCTAGAAAAATTTCAATTTTCAGGCAAAAAAAATGCTAAAACACGTTTTTTTGGCCCAAAAAGTCGATTTGCACTGTGCTAGAAAAATTTCAATTTTCAGGCAAAAAAAAATGCAAAAACACGTTTTTTTGGCCCAAAAAGTCGATTTGCACTGTGCTAGAAAAATTTCAATTTTCAGGCAAAAAAAAATGCAAAAACACGTTTTTTTGGCCCAAAAAGTCGATTTGTACAGTGCTAGAAAAATTTCAATTTTCAGGCAAAAAAAATGCTAAAACACGTTTTTTTGGCCCAAAAAGTCGATTTGCACTGTGCTAGAAAAATTTCAATTTTCAGGCAAAAAAAATGCAAAAACACGTTTTTTTGGCCCAAAAAGTCGATTTGCACTGTGCTAGAAAAATTTCAATTTTCAGGCAAAAAAAATGCTAAAACACGTTTTTTTGGCCCAAAAAGTCGATTTGTACTGTGCTAGAAAAATTTCAATTTTCAGGCAAAAAAAATGCTAAAACACGTTTTTTTGGCCCAAAAAGTCGATTTGTACTGTGCTAGAAAAATTTCAATTTTCAGGCAAAAAAAATGCAAAAACACGTTTTTTTGGCCCAAAAAGTCGATTTGTACAGTGCTAGAAAAAATTCAATTTTCAGGCAAAAAAAATGCTAAAACACGTTTTTTTGGCCCAAAAAGTCGATTTGCACTGTGCTAGAAAAATTTCAATTTTCAGGCAAAAAAAATGCAAAAACACGTTTTTTTGGCCCAAAAAGTCGATTTGTACAGTGCTAGAAAAATTTCAATTTTCAGGCAAAAAAAATGCAAAAACACGTTTTTTTGGCCCAAAAAGTCGATTTGTACAGTGCTAGAAAAATTTCAATTTTCAGGCAAAAAAAATGCAAAAACACGTTTTTTTGGCCCAAAAAGTCGATTTGTACTGTGCTAGAAAAATTTCAATTTTCAGGCAAAAAAATGCAAAAACACGTTTTTTTGGCCCAAAAAGTCGATTTGTACTGTGCTAGAAAAATTTCAATTTTCAGGCAAAAAAAATGCAAAAACACGTTTTTTTGGCCCAAAAAGTCGATTTGTACAGTGCTAGAAAAATTTCAATTTTCAGGCAAAAAAAATGCTAAAACACGTTTTTTTGGCCCAAAAAGTCGATTTGTACAGTGCTAGAAAAATTTCAATTTTCAGGCAAAAAAAATGCTAAAACACGTTTTTTTGGCCCAAAAAGTCGATTTGTACAGTGCTAGAAAAATTTCAATTTTCAGGCAAAAAAAATGCTAAAACACGTTTTTTTGGCCCAAAAAGTCGATTTGTACAGTGCTAGAAAAATTTCAATTTTCAGGCAAAAAAAATGCTAAAACACGTTTTTTTGGCCCAAAAAGTCGATTTGCACTGTGCTAGAAAAATTTCAATTTTCAGGCAAAAAAAATGCAAAAACACGTTTTTTTGGCCCAAAAAGTCGATTTGCACTGTGCTAGAAAAATTTCAATTTTCAGGCAAAAAAAATGCAAAAACACGTTTTTTTGGCCCAAAAAGTCGATTTGCACTGTGCTAGAAAAATTTCAATTTTCAGGCAAAAAAAATGCAAAAACACGTTTTTTTGGCCCAAAAAGTCGATTTGTACTGTGCTAGAAAAATTTCAATTTTCAGGCAAAAAAAATGCTAAAACACGTTTTTTTGGCCCAAAAAGTCGATTTGTACTCTGCTAGAAAAATTTCAATTTTCAGGCAAAAAAAATGCTAAAACACGTTTTTTTGGCCCAAAAAGTCGATTTGTACAGTGCTAGAAAAATTTCAATTTTCAGGCAAAAAAAATGCAAAAACACGTTTTTTTGGCCCAAAAAGTCGATTTGTACAGTGCTAGAAAAATTTCAATTTTCAGGCAAAAAAAATGCAAAAACACGTTTTTTTGGCCCAAAAAGTCGATTTGCACTGTGCTAGAAAAATTTCAATTTTCAGGCAAAAAAAATGCAAAAACACGTTTTTTTGGCCCAAAAAGTCGATTTGTACTGTGCTAGAAAAATTTCAATTTTCAGGCAAAAAAAATGCTAAAACACGTTTTTTTGGCCCAAAAAGTCGATTTGTACTCTGCTAGAAAAATTTCAATTTTCAGGCAAAAAAAATGCTAAAACACGTTTTTTTGGCCCAAAAAGTCGATTTGTACAGTGCTAGAAAAATTTCAATTTTCAGGCAAAAAAAATGCAAAAACACGTTTTTTTGGCCCAAAAAGTCGATTTGTACAGTGCTAGAAAAATTTCAATTTTCAGGCAAAAAAAATGCTAAAACACGTTTTTTTGGCCCAAAAAGTCGATTTGTACTGTGCTTGAAAAATTTCAATTTTCAGGCAAAAAAAATGCAAAAACACGTTTTTTTGGCCCAAAAAGTCGATTTGTACAGTGCTAGAAAAATTTCAATTTTCAGGCAAAAAAAATGCAAAAACACGTTTTTTTGGCCCAAAAAGTCGATTTGTACAGTGCTAGAAAAATTTCAATTTTCAGGCAAAAAAAATGCAAAAACACGTTTTTTTGGCCCAAAAAGTCGATTTGTACTGTGCTAGAAAAATGTCAATTTTCAGGCAAAAAAAATGCAAAAACACGTTTTTTTGGCCCAAAAAGTCGATTTGTACAGTGCTAGAAAAATTTCAATTTTCAGGCAAAAAAAATGCAAAAACACGTTTTTTTGGCCCAAAAAGTCGATTTGTACAGTGCTAGAAAAATTTCAATTTTCAGGCAAAAAAAATACAAAAACACGTTTTTTTGGCCCAAAAAGTCGATTTGTACAGTGCTAGAAAAATTTCAATTTTCAGGCAAAAAAAATGCTAAAACACGTTTTTTTGGCCCAAAAAGTCGATTTGCACTGTGCTAGAAAAATTTCAATTTTCAGGCAAAAAAAATGCAAAAACACGTTTTTTTGGCCCAAAAAGTCGATTTGCACTGTGCTAGAAAAATTTCAATTTTCAGGCAAAAAAAAATGCAAAAACACGTTTTTTTGGCCCAAAAAGTCGATTTGTACAGTGCTAGAAAAATTTCAATTTTCAGGCAAAAAAAATGTTAAAACACATTTTTTTGGCCCAAAAAGTCGATTTGCACTGTGCTAGAAAAATTTCAATTTTCAGGCAAAAAAAATGCAAAAACACGTTTTTTTGGCCCAAAAAGTCGATTTGCACTGTGCTAGAAAAA
This sequence comes from Petrolisthes manimaculis, assembly GCA_034508575.1. NCBI lineage: Eukaryota > Metazoa > Arthropoda > Malacostraca > Decapoda > Porcellanidae > Petrolisthes > Petrolisthes manimaculis. Next base: position 80,775 of record JAWZYT010004823.1, read on the forward strand.
TTTCAATTTTCAGGCAAAAAAAATGCTAAAACACGTTTTTTTGGCCCAAAAAGTCGATTTGTACTCTGCTAGAAAAATTTCAATTTTCAGGCAAAAAAAATGCTAAAACACGTTTTTTTGGCCCAAAAAGTCGATTTGTACAGTGCTAGAAAAATTTCAATTTTCAGGCAAAAAAAATGCAAAAACACGTTTTTTTGGCCCAAAAAGTCGATTTGTACAGTGCTAGAAAAATTTCAATTTTCAGGCAAAAAAAATGCAAAAACACGTTTTTTTGGCCCAAAAAGTCGATTTGTACAGTGCTAGAAAAATTTCAATTTTCAGGCAAAAAAAATGCAAAAACACGTTTTTTTGGCCCAAAAAGTCGATTTGCACTGTGCTAGAAAAATTTCAATTTTCAGGCAAAAAAAATGCAAAAACACGTTTTTTTGGCCCAAAAAGTCGATTTGTACTGTGCTAGAAAAATTTCAATTTTCAGGCAAAAAAAATGCTAAAACACGTTTTTTTGGCCCAAAAAGTCGATTTGTACTCTGCTAGAAAAATTTCAATTTTCAGGCAAAAAAAATGCTAAAACACGTTTTTTTGGCCCAAAAAGTCGATTTGTACAGTGCTAGAAAAATTTCAATTTTCAGGCAAAAAAAATGCAAAAACACGTTTTTTTGGCCCAAAAAGTCGATTTGTACAGTGCTAGAAAAATTTCAATTTTCAGGCAAAAAAAATGCTAAAACACGTTTTTTTGGCCCAAAAAGTCGATTTGTACTGTGCTTGAAAAATTTCAATTTTCAGGCAAAAAAAATGCAAAAACACGTTTTTTTGGCCCAAAAAGTCGATTTGTACAGTGCTAGAAAAATTTCAATTTTCAGGCAAAAAAAATGCAAAAACACGTTTTTTTGGCCCAAAAAGTCGATTTGTACAGTGCTAGAAAAATTTCAATTTTCAGGCAAAAAAAATTCAAAAACACGTTTTTTTGGCCCAAAAAGTCGATTTGTACTGTGCTAGAAAAATGTCAATTTTCAGGCAAAAAAAATGCAAAAACACGTTTTTTTGGCCCAAAAAGTCGATTTGTACAGTGCTAGAAAAATTTCAATTTTCAGGCAAAAAAAATGCAAAAACACGTTTTTTTGGCCCAAAAAGTCGATTTGTACAGTGCTAGAAAAATTTCAATTTTCAGGCAAAAAAAATACAAAAACACGTTTTTTTGGCCCAAAAAGTCGATTTGTACAGTGCTAGAAAAATTTCAATTTTCAGGCAAAAAAAATGCTAAAACACGTTTTTTTGGCCCAAAAAGTCGATTTGCACTGTGCTAGAAAAATTTCAATTTTCAGGCAAAAAAAATGCAAAAACACGTTTTTTTGGCCCAAAAAGTCGATTTGCACTGTGCTAGAAAAATTTCAATTTTCAGGCAAAAAAAAATGCAAAAACACGTTTTTTTGGCCCAAAAAGTCGATTTGTACAGTGCTAGAAAAATTTCAATTTTCAGGCAAAAAAAATGTTAAAACACGTTTTTTTGGCCCAAAAAGTCGATTTGCACTGTGCTAGAAAAATTTCAATTTTCAGGCAAAAAAAATGCAAAAACACGTTTTTTTGGCCCAAAAAGTCGATTTGCACTGTGCTAGAAAAATTTCAATTTTCAGGCAAAAAAAATGCTAAAACACGTTTTTTTGGCCCAAAAAGTCGATTTGTACTGTGCTAGAAAAATTTCAATTTTCAGGCAAAAAAAATGCTAAAACACGTTTTTTTGGCCCAAAAAGTCGATTTGTACTGTGCTAGAAAAATTTCAATTTTCAGGCAAAAAAAATGCAAAAACACGTTTTTTTGGCCCAAAAAGTCGATTTGTACAGTGCTAGAAAAAATTCAATTTTCAGGCAAAAAAAATGCTAAAACACGTTTTTTTGGCCCAAAAAGTCGATTTGCACTGTGCTAGAAAAATTTCAATTTTCAGGCAAAAAAAATGCAAAAACACGTTTTTTTGGCCCAAAAAGTCGATTTGTACAGTGCTAGAAAAATTTCAATTTTCAGGCAAAAAAAATGCAAAAACACGTTTTTTTGGCCCAAAAAGTCGATTTGTACAGTGCTAGAAAAATTTCAATTTTCAGGCAAAAAAAATGCAAAAACACGTTTTTTTGGCCCAAAAAGTCGATTTGTACAGTGCTAGAAAAATTTCAATTTTCAGGCAAAAAAAATGCTAAAACACGTTTTTTTGGCCCAAAAAGTCGATTTGTACAGTGCTAGAAAAATTTCAATTTTCAGGCAAAAAAAATGCAAAAACACGTTTTTTTGGCCCAAAAAGTCGATTTGTACAGTGCTAGAAAAATTTCAATTTTCAGGCAAAAAAAATGCTAAAACACGTTTTTTTGGCCCAAAAAGTCGATTTGTACAGTGCTAGAAAAATTTCAATTTTCAGGCAAAAAAAATGCAAAAACACGTTTTTTTGGCCCAAAAAGTCGATTTGTACAGTGCTAGAAAAATTTCAATTTTCAGGCAAAAAAAATGCAAAAACACGTTTTTTTGGCCCAAAAAGTCGATTTGTACAGTGCTAGAAAAATTTCAATTTTCAGGCAAAAAAAATGCAAAAACACGTTTTTTTGGCCCAAAAAGTCGATTTGTACTGTGCTAGAAAAATTTCAATTTTCAGGCAAAAAAATGCAAAAACACGTTTTTTTGGCCCAAAAAGTCGATTTGTACTGTGCTAGAAAAATTTCAATTTTCAGGCAAAAAAAATGCAAAAACACGTTTTTTTGGCCCAAAAAGTCGATTTGTACAGTGCTAGAAAAATTTCAATTTTCAGGCAAAAAAAATGCTAAAACACGTTTTTTTGGCCCAAAAAGTCGATTTGTACAGTGCTAGAAAAATTTCAATTTTCAGGCAAAAAAAATGCTAAAACACGTTTTTTTGGCCCAAAAAGTCGATTTGTACAGTGCTAGAAAAATTTCAATTTTCAGGCAAAAAAAATGCTAAAACACGTTTTTTTGGCCCAAAAAGTCGATTTGTACAGTGCTAGAAAAATTTCAATTTTCAGGCAAAAAAAATGCTAAAACACGTTTTTTTGGCCCAAAAAGTCGATTTGTTGGTGAGGGTTTCGTGTAGTCACCAACTATGTGTTGTGCTACTAAAGATGACTCCTGTGCAGGGGCCTTTGTCCGGTTTTCTCCACTACAGCTGCTCAACCTTAGGAGCTAGTGTCTATTTACTCTCTCAGGGGAGTGTTGTCTACAATTCTCTTTGTGTAATGTGCTCAAGGTAGAGAGAGAGATGCAGTGAATAGTTCCCAATTGGTTTAATGTCAAAACATGTTAATATTTATGTACAGGTTGCGACAGACATGACGTTAACATAGATAAAAGTATTTTATGCTAATAAATCTATAATACATAATTTGGACATATGAAATTTGGTAAATAGTATACAGACAATGTTATGACATAATATGGTAAAGAGAAAATGCTGAAAGAAATTACATAGACGAAGGAATGTAATGGTAAAAGAATAACAATACAGGGCAGGCAGATAATGGTTAACAAAGAAAATGGGCCTACAGTATTTTTAGGGTACACTACAATACTCCCCCCCTAGTTTCGAGGAAGGAGGAACGATACTCTTGTGTGTCGTACTTCGTCATTTTCAGCATGCGTTGGAGGAACAGTCACTTGCACTGCTTGTAGCATCTGGTCAGGATTCAGGATGTAAGCAGGCTTGACCCGGTCTACGGCCACAACATCTTGAGAACCATGTTTGTCGATGGTGAAGTTCTTCCTCGTCCTGCGAACTACTCGGAAGGGGCCCTGATATGGTTGCTGAAGGGGCCTTTTGACTGCATCGACTCTGACAAAGACGTGTGTGCAGGCTTCCAGGTCCTGGTGAACGAAGGTCTTCGTGTTGGACGTACGAGGCTGCACTGGCTGGAGGCACTTCATGGCATTTTTCAGGTATGTTGCAAAGTCCTGAACGCTGCAAGGCTCGGGGTCTGGTGTGGCAGAGAGAAGCTCACCTGGGAGCCTGAGGGTAGAGCCATATACGAGCTCAGCAGAGGAGTTGTGCAGATCCGTCTTGAGTGAAGTTCTGATGCCAAGGAGGACAAGAGGTAGTGCTAGTGACCAATCTTCTCTCTGGGCTGAAGCTGCCAGGGAAGATTTCAGCTGGCGGTGGAATCGTTCAACCGTTCCGTTGGCCTGTGGGTGATAGCTGGCGGTCCTGTATCGGCGGATGCCAAGGAGTATCATGACCTTATTCCATACACTCGACTCAAACTGACCACCACGGTCGGAAGTAAGGCTTAGAGGCACACCAAACCTGGATACCCATGTTGCGATGAAGGCACGTGCAACCGTATCTGTGGTGATGTTGGCAAGAGGTGCAGCTTCAGGCCAGCGAGTGAAGCGGTCCACACAGGTGAGTAGATATCGATAGCCATTGGAGTACGGAAGTGGGCCAACGAGGTCTATGTGGACATGGTCAAATCTCTCGGTGACTGGTGTAAAGGTGGCTGCAGGAGAGTGTGTATGGCGTGTGACTTTAGAAGCTTGACATTGTATACATGTGCGTGCCCAGTGTCTGACGTTCTTATTTATGCCTTCCCATATGAAGCGGGAAGACATCATCTGGTGCGAGGCACGGATTCCAGGGTGAGAGAGGTCATGTAACTTCTTGAAGAGCTGGTGTCGATGTTTCTCTGGTATGTATGGACGGAGAGTGTCTGTAGAGGTGTCAGCGTACAGTGTGACCTGGGTGTCTGGAAGTGTAATCTTCTTCATCTGTAGTGCAGGGTTATCCAACAGTCGCTGTAGCTCAGCGTCACCGACTTGATCAGCAGCAATGGTGGCATAGTCGATGGGAGAAGATATTACAGTACTGATGTTTCGAGAGAGGGCATCAGCTGGGGCATTGTCGGCACCTTTGACGTATCGTAGATCAGTAGTAAACTGGGCAATGTAGTCCATGTGGTGCATTTGTCGTGGGGTGTAAGAGTCCTTATTTCTGAGAAATGTTGTAGTGAGTGGCTTGTGGTCAGTGTAGATGTGGAAACTGCGTCCTTCGATGAAGTAGCGAAAACGCTTGACAGCTTTGAAGATGGCAAGTAGCTCTCTGTCATAGGCGCTGTACTTTGACTCTGTCGGGGTGAGTTTCTTGGAAAAGAAGGCAATTGGCTTCCAATATGTACCGACACGCTGTTGTAGGACTGCACCAACACCAATGTTTGAGGCGTCTGTAGCAATTGAAGTTTCTGCGTCTGGTGCAGGGAAAGACAGCGTGGCAGCGTCACTCCGGGGTCACCACTTGTTGGTGAGGGTTTCGTGTAGTCACCAACTATGTGTTGTGCTACTAAAGATGACTCCTGTGCAGGGGCCTTTGTCCGGTTTTCTCCACTACAGCTGCTCAACCTTAGGAGCTAGTGTCTATTTACTCTCTCAGGGGAGTGTTGTCTACAATTCTCTTTGTGTAATGTGCTCAAGGTAGAGAGAGAGATGCAGTGAATAGTTCCCAATTGGTTTAATGTCAAAACATGTTAATATTTATGTACAGGTTGCGACAGACATGACGTTAACATAGATAAAAGTATTTTATGCTAATAAATCTATAATACATAATTTGGACATATGAAATTTGGTAAATAGTATACAGACAATGTTATGACATAATATGGTAAAGAGAAAATGCTGAAAGAAATTACATAGACGAAGGAATGTAATGGTAAAAGAATAACAATACAGGGCAGGCAGATAATGGTTAACAAAGAAAATGGGCCTACAGTATTTTTAGGGTACACTACAGATTTGCACTGTGCTAGAAAAATTTCAATTTTCAGGCAAAAAAAATGCAAAAACACGTTTTTTTGGCCCAAAAAGTCGATTTGCACTGTGCTAGAAAAATTTCAATTTTCAGGCAAAAAAAATGCAAAAACACGTTTTTTTGGCCCAAAAAGTCGATTTGCACTGTGCTAGAAAAATTTCAATTTTCAGGCAAAAAAAATGCAAAAACACGTTTTTTTGGCCCAAAAAGTCGATTTGTACTGTGCTAGAAAAATTTCAATTTTCAGGAAAAAAATGCTAAAACACGTTTTTTTGGCCCAAAAAGTCGATTTGTACTCTGCTAGAAAAATTTCAATTTTCAGGCAAAAAAAATGCTAAAACACGTTTTTTTGGCCCAAAAAGTCGATTTGTACAGTGCTAGAAAAATTTCAATTTTCAGGCAAAAAAAATGCAAAAACACGTTTTTTTGGCCCAAAAAGTCGATTTGTACAGTGCTAGAAAAATTTCAATTTTCAGGCAAAAAAAATGCAAAAACACGTTTTTTTGGCCCAAAAAGTCGATTTGTACTGTGCTAGAAAAATTTCAATTTTCAGGCAAAAAAAATGCAAAAACACGTTTTTTTGGCCCAAAAAGTCGATTTGTACAGTGCTAGAAAAATTTCAATTTTCAGGCAAAAAAAATGCAAAAACACGTTTTTTTGGCCCAAAAAGTCGATTTGTACAGTGCTAGAAAAATTTCAATTTTCAGGCAAAAAAAATGCTAAAACACGTTTTTTTGGCCCAAAAAGTCGATTTGTACAGTGCTAGAAAAATTTCAATTTTCAGGCAAAAAAAATGCAAAAACACGTTTTTTTGGCCCAAAAAGTCGATTTGTACAGTGCTAGAAAAATTTCAATTTTCAGGCAAAAAAAATGCTAAAACACGTTTTTTTGGCCCAAAAAGTCGATTTGTACAGTGCTAGAAAAATTTCAATTTTCAGGCAAAAAAAATGCAAAAACACGTTTTTTTGGCCCAAAAAGTCGATTTGTACAGTGCTAGAAAAATTTCAATTTTCAGGCAAAAAAAATGCTAAAACACTTTTTTTTGGCCCAAAAAGTCGATTTGTACAATGCTAGAAAAATTTCAATTTTCAGGCAAAAAAAAGGCTAAAACACGTTTTTTTGGCCCAAAAAGTCGATTTGCACTGTGCTAGAAAAATTTCAATTTTCAGGCAAAAAAAATGCAAAAACACGTTTTTTTGGCCCAAAAAGTCGATTTGTACTGTGCTAGAAAAATTTCAATTTTCAGGCAAAAAAATGCAAAAACACGTTTTTTTGGCCCAAAAAGTCGATTTGTACTGTGCTAGAAAAATTTCAATTTTCAGGCAAAAAAAATGCAAAAACACGTTTTTTTGGCCCAAAAAGTCGATTTGTACAGTGCTAGAAAAATTTTAATTTTCAGGCAAAAAAAATGCTAAAACACGTTTTTTTGGCCCAAAAAGTCGATTTGTACAGTGCTAGAAAAATTTCAATTTTCAGGCAAAAAAAATGCTAAAACACGTTTTTTTGGCCCAAAAAGTCGATTTGTACAGTGCTAGAAAAATTTCAATTTTCAGGCAAAAAAAATGCTAAAACACGTTTTTTTGGCCCAAAAAGTCGATTTGTACAGTGCTAGAAAAATTTCAATTTTCAGGCAAAAAAAATGCTAAAACACGTTTTTTTGGCCCAAAAAGTCGATTTGCACTGTGCTAGAAAAATTTCAATTTTCAGGCAAAAAAAATGCAAAAACACGTTTTTTTGGCCCAAAAAGTCGATTTGCACTGTGCTAGAAAAATTTCAATTTTCAGGCAAAAAAAATGCAAAAACACGTTTTTTTGGCCCAAAAAGTCGATTTGCACTGTGCTAGAAAAATTTCAATTTTCAGGCAAAAAAAATGCAAAAACACGTTTTTTTGGCCCAAAAAGTCGATTTGTACTGTGCTAGAAAAATTTCAATTTTCAGGCAAAAAAAATGCTAAAACACGTTTTTTTGGCCCAAAAAGTCGATTTGTACTCTGCTAGAAAAATTTCAATTTTCAGGCAAAAAAAATGCTAAAACACGTTTTTTTGGCCCAAAAAGTCGATTTGTACAGTGCTAGAAAAATTTCAATTTTCAGGCAAAAAAAATGCAAAAACACGTTTTTTTGGCCCAAAAAGTCGATTTGTACAGTGCTAGAAAAATTTCAATTTTCAGGCAAAAAAAATGCAAAAACACGTTTTTTTGGCCCAAAAAGTCGATTTGCACTGTGCTAGAAAAATTTCAATTTTCAGGCAAAAAAAATGCAAAAACACGTTTTTTTGGCCCAAAAAGTCGATTTGTACTGTGCTAGAAAAATTTCAATTTTCAGGCAAAAAAAATGCTAAAACACGTTTTTTTGGCCCAAAAAGTCGATTTGTACTCTGCTAGAAAAATTTCAATTTTCAGGCAAAAAAAATGCTAAAACACGTTTTTTTGGCCCAAAAAGTCGATTTGTACAGTGCTAGAAAAATTTCAATTTTCAGGCAAAAAAAATGCAAAAACACGTTTTTTTGGCCCAAAAAGTCGATTTGTACAGTGCTAGAAAAATTTCAATTTTCAGGCAAAAAAAATGCAAAAACACGTTTTTTTGGCCCAAAAAGTCGATTTGTACTGTGCTAGAAAAATTTCAATTTTCAGGCAAAAAAAATGCAAAAACACGTTTTTTTGGCCCAAAAAGTCGATTTGTACAGTGCTAGAAAAATTTCAATTTTCAGGCAAAAAAAATGCAAAAACACGTTTTTTTGGCCCAAAAAGTCGATTTGTACAGTGCTAGAAAAATTTCAATTTTCAGGCAAAAAAAATGCTAAAACACGTTTTTTTGGCCCAAAAAGTCGATTTGTACAGTGCTAGAAAAATTTCAATTTTCAGGCAAAAAAAATGCAAAAACACGTTTTTTTGGCCCAAAAAGTCGATTTGTACAGTGCTAGAAAAATTTCAATTTTCAGGCAAAAAAAATGCTAAAACACGTTTTTTTGGCCCAAAAAGTCGATTTGTACAGTGCTAGAAAAATTTCAATTTTCAGGCAAAAAAAATGCAAAAACACGTTTTTTTGGCCCAAAAAGTCGATTTGTACAGTGCTAGAAAAATTTCAATTTTCAGGCAAAAAAAATGCTAAAACACGTTTTTTTGGCCCAAAAAGTCGATTTGTACAATGCTAGAAAAATTTCAATTTTCAGGCAAAAAAAAGGCTAAAACACGTTTTTTTGGCCCAAAAAGTCGATTTGCACTGTGCTAGAAAAATTTCAATTTTCAGGCAAAAAAAATGCAAAAACACGTTTTTTTGGCCCAAAAAGTCGATTTGCACTGTGCTAGAAAAATTTCAATTTTCAGGCAAAAAAAATGCAAAAACACGTTTTTTTGGCCCAAAAAGTCGATTTGTACAGTGCTAGAAAAATTTCAATTTTCAGGCAAAAAAAATGCTAAAACACGTTTTTTTGGCCCAAAAAGTCGATTTGCACTGTGCTAGAAAAATTTCAATTTTCAGGCAAAAAAAATGCAAAAACACGTTTTTTTGGCCCAAAAAGTCGATTTGTACAGTGCTAGAAAAATTTCAATTTTCAGGCAAAAAAAATGCTAAAACACGTTTTTTTGGCCCAAAAAGTCGATTTGTACAATGCTAGAAAAATTCCAATTTTCAGGCAAAAAAAAGGCTAAAACACGTTTTTTTGGCCCAAAAAGTCGATTTGCACTGTGCTAGAAAAATTTCAATTTTCAGGCAAAAAAAATGCAAAAACACGTTTTTTTGGCCCAAAAAGTCGATTTGCACTGTGCTAGAAAAATTTCAATTTTCAGGCAAAAAAAATGCAAAAACACGTTTTTTTGGCCCAAAAAGTCGATTTGTACAGTGCTAGAAAAATTTCAATTTTCAGGCAAAAAAAATGCTAAAACACGTTTTTTTGGCCCAAAAAGTCGATTTGCACTGTGCTAGAAAAATTTCAATTTTCAGGCAAAAAAAATGCAAAAACACGTTTTTTTGGCCCAAAAAGTCGATTTGTACAGTGCTAGAAAAATTTCAATTTTCAGGCAAAAAAAATGCAAAAACACGTTTTTTTGGCCCAAAAAGTCGATTTGTACTGTGCTAGAAAAATTTCAATTTTCAGGCAAAAAAAATGCAAAAACACGTTTTTTTGGCCCAAAAAGTCGATTTGTACAGTGCTAGAAAAATTTCAATTTTCAGGCAAAAAAAATGCAAAAACACGTTTTTTTGGCCCAAAAAGTCGATTTGTACAGTACTAGAAAAATTTCAATTTTCAGGCAAAAAAAATGCTAAAACACGTTTTTTTGGCCCAAAAAGTCGATTTGTACAGTGCTAGAAAAATTTCAATTTTCAGGCAAAAAAAATGCTAAAACACGTTTTTTTGGCCCAAAAAGTCGATTTGTACAGTGCTAGAAAAATTTCAATTTTCAGGCAAAAAAAATTTTAAAACACGTTTTTTTGGCCCAAAAAGTCGATTTGTACAATGCTAGAAAAATTTCAATTTTCAGGCAAAAAAAATGCAAAAACACGTTTTTTTGGCCCAAAAAGTCGATTTGTACAGTGCTAGAAAAATTTCAATTTTCAGGCAAAAAAAATGCAAAAACACGTTTTTTTGGCCCAAAAAGTCGATTTGTACAGTGCTAGAAAAATTTCAATTTTCAGGCAAAAAAAATGCAAAAACACGTTTTTTTGGCCCAAAAAGTCGATTTGTACAGTGCTAGAAAAATTTCAATTTTCAGGCAAAAAAAATGCAAAAACACGTTTTTTTGGCCCAAAAAGTCGATTTGTACAGTGCTAGAAAAATTTCAATTTTCAGGCAAAAAAAATGCAAAAACACGTTTTTTTGGCCCAAAAAGTCGATTTGCACTGTGCTAGAAAAATTTCAATTTTCAGGCAAAAAAAATGCAAAAACACGTTTTTTTGGCCCAAAAAGTCGATTTGCACTGTGCTAGAAAAATTTCAATTTTCAGGCAAAAAAAATGCTAAAACACGTTTTTTTGGCCCAAAAAGTCGATTTGTACTCTGCTAGAAAAATTTCAATTTTCAGGCAAAAAAAATGCTAAAACACGTTTTTTTGGCCCAAAAAGTCGATTTGTACTGTGCTTGAAAAATTTCAATTTTCAGGCAAAAAAAATGCAAAAACACGTTTTTTTGGCCCAAAAAGTCGATTTGTACAGTGCTAGAAAAATTTCAATTTTCAGGCAAAAAAAATGCTAAAACACGTTTTTTTGGCCCAAAAAGTCGATTTGTACAGTGCTAGAAAAATTTCAATTTTCAGGCAAAAAAAATGCTAAAACACGTTTTTTTGGCCCAAAAAGTCGATTTGTACTGTGCTAGAAAAATTTCAATTTTCAGGCAAAAAAAATGCAAAAACACGTTTTTTTGGGCCAAAAAGTCGATTTGTACAGTGCTAGAAAAATTTCAATTTTCAGGCAAAAAAAATGCTAAAACACGTTTTTTTGGCCCAAAAAGTCGATTTGCACTGTGCTAGAAAAATTTCAATTTTCAGGCAAAAAAAATGCAAAAACACGTTTTTTTGGCCCAAAAAGTCGATTTGTACAGTGCTAGAAAAATTTCAATTTTCAGGCAAAAAAAATGCAAAAACACGTTTTTTTGGCCCAAAAAGTCGATTTGTACAGTGCTAGAAAAATTTCAATTTTCAGGCAAAAAAAATGCAAAAACACGTTTTTTTGGCCCAAAAAGTCGATTTGTACAGTGCTTGAAAAATTTCAATTTTCAGGCAAAAAAAATGCTAAAACACATTTTTTTGGCCCAAAAAGTCGATTTGTACAGTGCTAGAAAAATTTCAATTTTCAGGCAAAAAAAATGCTAAAACACGTTTTTTTGGCCCAAAAAGTCGATTTGTACAGTGCTAGAAAAATTTCAATTTTCAGGCAAAAAAAATGCTAAAACACGTTTTTTTGGCCCAAAAAGTCGATTTGTACAGTGCTAGAAAAATTTCAATTTTCAGGCAAAAAAAATGCAAAAACACGTTTTTTTGGCCCAAAAAGTCGATTTGTACAGTGCTAGAAAAATTTCAATTTTCAGGCAAAAAAAATGCAAAAACACGTTTTTTTGGCCCAAAAAGTCGATTTGTACAGTGCTAGAAAAATTTCAATTTTCAGGCAAAAAAAATGCAAAAACACGTTTTTTTGGCCCAAAAAGTCGATTTGTACTGTGCTAGAAAAATTTCAATTTTCAGGCAAAAAAAATGCAAAAACACGTTTTTTTGGCCCAAAAAGTCGATTTGTACTGTGCTAGAAAAATTTCAATTTTCAGGCAAAAAAAATGCAAAAACACGTTTTTTTGGCCCAAAAAGTCGATTTGTACAGTGCTAGAAAAATTTCAATTTTCAGGCAAAAAAAATGCTAAAACACGTTTTTTTGGCCCAAAAAGTCGATTTGTACAGTGCTAGAAAAATTTCAATTTTCAGGCAAAAAAAATGCTAAAACAAGTTTTTTTGGCCCAAAAAGTCGATTTGTACAGTGCTAGAAAAAATTCAATTTTCAGGCAAAAAAAATGCTAAAACACGTTTTTTTGGCCCAAAAAGTCGATTTGTACAGTGCTAGAAAAATTTCAATTTTCAGGCAAAAAAAATGCTAAAACACGTTTTTTTGGCCCAAAAAGTCGATTTGCACTGTGCTAGAAAAATTTCAATTTTCAGGCAAAAAAAATGCAAAAACACGTTTTTTTGGCCCAAAAAGTCGATTTGCACTGTGCTAGAAAAATTTCAATTTTCAGGCAAAAAAAATGCAAAAACACGTTTTTTTGGCCCAAAAAGTCGATTTGCACTGTGCTAGAAAAATTTCAATTTTCAGGCAAAAAAAATGCAAAAACACGTTTTTTTGGCCCAAAAAGTCGATTTGTACTGTGCTAGAAAAAATTCAATTTTCAGGCAAAAAAAATGCTAAAACACGTTTTTTTGGCCCAAAAAGTCGATTTGTACTCTGCTAGAAAAATTTCAATTTTCAGGCAAAGAAAATGCTAAAACACGTTTTTTTGGCCCAAAAAGTCGATTTGTACAGTGCTAGAAAAATTTCAATTTTCAGGCAAAAAAAATGCAAAAACACGTTTTTTTGGCCCAAAAAGTCGATTTGTACAGTGCTAGAAAAATTTCAATTTTCAGGCAAAAAAAATGCAAAAACACGTTTTTTTGGCCCAAAAAGTCGATTTGTACTGTGCTAGAAAAATTTCAATTTTCAGGCAAAAAAAATGCAAAAACACGTTTTTTTGGCCCAAAAAGTCGATTTGTACAGTGCTAGAAAAATTTCAATTTTCAGGCAAAAAAAATGCAAAAACACGTTTTTTTGGCCCAAAAAGTCGATTTGTACAGTGCTAGAAAAATTTCAATTTTCAGGCAAAAAAAATGCAAAAACACGTTTTTTTGGCCCAAAAAGTCGATTTGTACAGTGCTTGAAAAATTTCAATTTTCAGGCAAAAAAAATGCTAAAACACGTTTTTTTGGCCCAAAAAGTCGATTTGTACAGTGCTAGAAAAATTTCAATTTTCAGGCAAAAAAAATGCTAAAACACGTTTTTTTGGCCCAAAAAGTCGATTTGTACAGTGCTAGAAAAATTTCAATTTTCAGGCAAAAAAAATGCTAAAACACGTTTTTTTGGCCCAAAAAGTCGATTTGTACAGTGCTAGAAAAATTTCAATTTTCAGGCAAAAAAAATGCAAAAACACGTTTTTTTGGCCCAAAAAGTCGATTTGTACAGTGCTAGAAAAATTTCAATTTTCAGGCAAAAAAAATGCAAAAACACGTTTTTTTGGCCCAAAAAGTCGATTTGTACAGTGCTAGAAAAATTTCAATTTTCAGGCAAAAAAAATGCAAAAACACGTTTTTTTGGCCCAAAAAGTCGATTTGTACTGTGCTAGAAAAATTTCAATTTTCAGGCAAAAAAAATGCAAAAACACGTTTTTTTGGCCCAAAAAGTCGATTTGTACTGTGCTAGAAAAATTTCAATTTTCAGGCAAAAAAAATGCAAAAACACGTTTTTTTGGCCCAAAAAGTCGATTTGTACAGTGCTAGAAAAATTTCAATTTTCAGGCAAAAAAAATGCTAAAACACGTTTTTTTGGCCCAAAAAGTCGATTTGTACAGTGCTAGAAAAATTTCAATTTTCAGGCAAAAAAAATGCTAAAACAAGTTTTTTTGGCCCAAAAAGTCGATTTGTACAGTGCTAGAAAAATTTCAATTTTCAGGCAAAAAAAATGCTAAAACACGTTTTTTTGGCCCAAAAAGTCGATTTGTACAGTGCTAGAAAAATTTCAATTTTCAGGCAAAAAAAATGCTAAAACACGTTTTTTTGGCCCAAAAAGTCGATTTGCACTGTGCTAGAAAAATTTCAATTTTCAGGCAAAAAAAATGCAAAAACACGTTTTTTTGGCCCAAAAAGTCGATTTGCACTGTGCTAGAAAAATTTCAATTTTCAGGCAAAAAAAATGCAAAAACACGTTTTTTTGGCCCAAAAAGTCGATTTGCACTGTGCTAGAAAAATTTCAATTTTCAGGCAAAAAAAATGCAAAAACACGTTTTTTTGGCCCAAAAAGTCGATTTGTACTGTGCTAGAAAAATTTCAATTTTCAGGCAAAAAAAATGCTAAAACACGTTTTTTTGGCCCAAAAAGTCGATTTGTACTCTGCTAAAAAAATTTCAATTTTCAGGCAAAGAAAATGCTAAAACACGTTTTTTTGGCCCAAAAAGTCGATTTGTACAGTGCTAGAAAAATTTCAATTTTCAGGCAAAAAAAATGCAAAAACACGTTTTTTTGGCCCAAAAAGTCGATTTGTACAGTGCTAGAAAAATTTCAATTTTCAGGCAAAAAAAATGCAAAAACACGTTTTTTTGGCCCAAAAAGTCGATTTGTACTGTGCTAGAAAAATTTCAATTTTCAGGCAAAAAAAATGCAAAAACACGTTTTTTTGGCCCAAAAAGTCGATTTGTACAGTGCTAGAAAAATTTCAATTTTCAGGCAAAAAAAATGCAAAAACACGTTTTTTTGGCCCAAAAAGTCGATTTGTACAGTGCTAGAAAAATTTCAATTTTCAGGCAAAAAAAATGCAAAAACACGTTTTTTTGGCCCGAAAAGTCGATTTGTACAGTGCTAGAAAAATTTCAATTTTCAGGCAAAAAAAATGCTAAAACACGTTTTTTTGGCCCAAAAAGTCGATTTGCACTGTGCTAGAAAAATTTCAATTTTCAGGCGAAAAAAAATGCAAAAACACGTTTTTTTGGCCCAAAAAGTCGATTTGTACAGTGCTAGAAAAATTTCAATTTTCAGGCAAAAAAAATGCAAAAACACGTTTTTTTGGCCCAAAAAGTCGATTTGTACTGTGCTAGAAAAATTTCAATTTTCAGGCAAAAAAAATGCTAAAACACGTTTTTTTGGCCCAAAAAGTCGATTTGTACTCTGCTAGAAAAATTTCAATTTTCAGGCAAAAAAAATGCTAAAACACGTTTTTTTGGCCCAAAAAGTCGATTTGTACAGTGCTAGAAAAATTTCAATTTTCAGGCAAAAAAAATGCAAAAACACGTTTTTATGGCCCAAAAAGTCGATTTGTACAGTGCTAGAAAAATTTCAATTTTCAGGCAAAAAAAATGCAAAAACACGTTTTTTTGGCCCAAAAAGTCGATTTGCACTGTGCTAGAAAAATTTCAATTTTCAGGCAAAAAAAATGCTAAAACACGTTTTTTTGGCCCAAAAAGTCGATTTGTACAGTGCTAGAAAAATTTCAATTTTCAGGCAAAAAAAATGCTAAAACACGTTTTTTTGGCCCAAAAAGTCGATTTGTACAGTGCTAGAAAAATTTCAATTTTCAGGCAAAAAAAATGCTAAAACACGTTTTTTTGGCCCAAAAAGTCGATTTGTACAGTGCTAGAAAAATTTCAATTTTCAGGCAAAAAAAATGCAAAAACACGTTTTTTTGGCCCAAAAAGTCGATTTGTACAGTGCTAGAAAAATTTCAATTTTCAGGCAAAAAAAATGCAAAAACACGTTTTTTTGGCCCAAAAAGTCGATTTGTACAGTGCTAGAAAAATTTCAATTTTCAGGCAAAAAAAATGCTAAAACACGTTTTTTTGGCCCAAAAAGTCGATTTGTACAGTGCTAGAAAAATTTCAATTTTCAGGCAAAAAAAATGCTAAAACACGTTTTTTGGCCCAAAAAGTCGATTTGCACTGTGCTAGAAAAATTTCAATTTTCAGGCAAAAAAAATGCAAAAACACGTTTTTTTGGCCCAAAAAGTCGATTTGTACAGTGCTAGAAAAATTTCAATTTTCAGGCAAAAAAAAATGCAAAAACACGTTTTTTTGGCCCAAAAAGTCGATTTGTACGGTGCTAGAAAAATTTCAATTTTCAGGCAAAAAAAATGCTAAAACACGTTTTTTTGGCCCAAAAAGTCGATTTGCACTGTGCTAGAAAAATTTCAATTTTCAGGCAAAAAAAATGCAAAAACACGTTTTTTTGGCCCAAAAAGTCGATTTGCACTGTGCTAGAAAAATTTCAATTTTCAGGCAAAAAAAATGCTAAAACACGTTTTTTTGGCCCAAAAAGTCGATTTGTACTGTGCTAGAAAAATTTCAATTTTCAGGCAAAAAAAATGCTAAAACACGTTTTTTTGGCCCAAAAAGTCGATTTGTACTGTGCTAGAAAAATTTCAATTTTCAGGCAAAAAAAATGCAAAAACACGTTTTTTTGGCCCAAAAAGTCGATTTGTACAGTGCTAGAAAAATTTCAATTTTCAGGCAAAAAAAATGCAAAAACACGTTTTTTTGGCCCAAAAAGTCGATTTGTACAGTGCTAGAAAAATTTCAATTTTCAGGCAAAAAAAATGCTAAAACACGTTTTTTTGGCCCAAAAAGTCGATTTGTACAGTGCTAGAAAAATTTCAATTTTCAGGCAAAAAAAATGCTAAAACACGTTTTTTTGGCCCAAAAAGTCGATTTGCACTGTGCTAGAAAAATTTCAATTTTCAGGCAAAAAAAATGCAAAAACACGTTTTTTTGGCCCAAAAAGTCGATTTGTACAGTGCTAGAAAAATTTCAATTTTCAGGCAAAAAAAATGCAAAAACACGTTTTTTTGGCCCAAAAAGTCGATTTGTACAGTGCTAGAAAAATTTCAATTTTCAGGCAAAAAAAATGCAAAAACACGTTTTTTTGGCCCAAAAAGTCGATTTGCACTGTGCTAGAAAAATTTCAATTTTCAGGCAAAAAAAATGCAAAAACACGTTTTTTTGGCCCAAAAAGTCGATTTGCACTGTGCTAGAAAAATTTCAATTTTCAGGCAAAAAAAATGCAAAAACACGTTTTTTTGGCCCAAAAAGTCGATTTGCACTGTGCTAGAAAAATTTCAATTTTCAGGCAAAAAAAATGCTAAAACACGTTTTTTTGGCCCAAAAAGTCGATTTGTACTGTGCTAGAAAAATTTCAATTTTCAGGCAAAAAAAATGCTAAAACACGTTTTTTTGGCCCAAAAAGTCGATTTGTACTCTGCTAGAAAAATTTCAATTTTCAGGCAAAAAAAATGCTAAAACACGTTTTTTTGGCCCAAAAAGTCGATTTGTACAGTGCTAGAAAAATTTCAATTTTCAGGCAAAAAAAATGCAAAAACACGTTTTTTTGGCCCAAAAAGTCGATTTGTACAGTGCTAGAAAAATTTCAATTTTCAGGCAAAAAAAATGCAAAAACACGTTTTTTTGGCCCAAAAAGTCGATTTGCACTGTGCTAGAAAAATTTCAATTTTCAGGCAAAAAAAATGCAAAAACACGTTTTTTTGGCCCGAAAAGTCGATTTGTACAGTGCTAGAAAAATTTCAATTTTCAGGCAAAAAAAATGCTAAAACACGTTTTTTTGGCCCAAAAAGTCGATTTGCACTGTGCTAGAAAAATTTCAATTTTCAGGCGAAAAAAAATGCAAAAACACGTTTTTTTGGCCCAAAAAGTCGATTTGTACAGTGCTAGAAAAATTTCAATTTTCAGGCAAAAAAAATGCAAAAACACGTTTTTTTGGCCCAAAAAGTCGATTTGTACTGTGCTAGAAAAATTTCAATTTTCAGGCAAAAAAAATGCTAAAACACGTTTTTTTGGCCCAAAAAGTCGATTTGTACTCTGCTAGAAAAATTTCAATTTTCAGGCAAAAAAAATGCTAAAGCACGTTTTTTTGGCCCAAAAAGTCGATTTGTACAGTGCTAGAAAAATTTCAATTTTCAGGCAAAAAAAATGCAAAAACACGTTTTTATGGCCCAAAAAGTCGATTTGTACAGTGCTAGAAAAATTTCAATTTTCAGGCAAAAAAAATGCAAAAACACGTTTTTTTGGCCCAAAAAGTCGATTTGCACTGTGCTAGAAAAATTTCAATTTTCAGGCAAAAAAAATGCTAAAACACGTTTTTTTGGCCCAAAAAGTCGATTTGTACAGTGCTAGAAAAATTTCAATTTTCAGGCAAAAAAAATGCTAAAACACGTTTTTTTGGCCCAAAAAGTCGATTTGTACAGTGCTAGAAAAATTTCAATTTTCAGGCAAAAAAAATGCTAAAACACGTTTTTTTGGCCCAAAAAGTCGATTTGTACAGTGCTAGAAAAATTTCAATTTTCAGGCAAAAAAAATGCAAAAACACGTTTTTTTGGCCCAAAAAGTCGATTTGTACAGTGCTAGAAAAATTTCAATTTTCAGGCAAAAAAAATGCAAAAACACGTTTTTTTGGCCCAAAAAGTCGATTTGTACAGTGCTAGAAAAATTTCAATTTTCAGGCAAAAAAAATGCTAAAACACGTTTTTTTGGCCCAAAAAGTCGATTTGTACAGTGCTAGAAAAATTTCAATTTTCAGGCAAAAAAAATGCTAAAACACGTTTTTTTGGCCCAAAAAGTCGATTTGCACTGTGCTAGAAAAATTTCAATTTTCAGGCAAAAAAAATGCAAAAACACGTTTTTTTGGCCCAAAAAGTCGATTTGTACAGTGCTAGAAAAATTTCAATTTTCAGGCAAAAAAAAATGCAAAAACACGTTTTTTTGGCCCAAAAAGTCGATTTGTACAGTGCTAGAAAAATTTCAATTTTCAGGCAAAAAAAATGCTAAAACACGTTTTTTTGGCCCAAAAAGTCGATTTGCACTGTGCTAGAAAAATTTCAATTTTCAGGCAAAAAAAATGCAAAAACACGTTTTTTTGGCCCAAAAAGTCGATTTGCACTGTGCTAGAAAAATTTCAATTTTCAGGCAAAAAAAATGCTAAAACACGTTTTTTTGGCCCAAAAAGTCGATTTGTACTGTGCTAGAAAAATTTCAATTTTCAGGCAAAAAAAATGCTAAAACACGTTTTTTTGGCCCAAAAAGTCGATTTGTACTGTGCTAGAAAAATTTCAATTTTCAGGCAAAAAAAATGCAAAAACACGTTTTTTTGGCCCAAAAAGTCGATTTGTACAGTGCTAGAAAAATTTCAATTTTCAGGCAAAAAAAATGCAAAAACACGTTTTTTTGGCCCAAAAAGTCGATTTGTACAGTGCTAGAAAAATTTCAATTTTCAGGCAAAAAAAATGCTAAAACACGTTTTTTTGGCCCAAAAAGTCGATTTGTACAGTGCTAGAAAAATTTCAATTTTCAGGCAAAAAAAATGCTAAAACACGTTTTTTTGGCCCAAAAAGTCGATTTGCACTGTGCTAGAAAAATTTCAATTTTCAGGCAAAAAAAATGCAAAAACACGTTTTTTTGGCCCAAAAAGTCGATTTGTACAGTGCTAGAAAAATTTCAATTTTCAGGCAAAAAAAATGCAAAAACACGTTTTTTTGGCCCAAAAAGTCGATTTGTACAGTGCTAGAAAAATTTCAATTTTCAGGCAAAAAAAATGCAAAAACACGTTTTTTTGGCCCAAAAAGTCGATTTGTACAGTGCTAGAAAAATTTCAATTTTCAGGCAAAAAAAATGCTAAAACACGTTTTTTTGGCCCAAAAAGTCGATTTGCACTGTGCTAGAAAAATTTCAATTTTCAGGCAAAAAAAATGCAAAAACACGTTTTTTTGGCCCAAAAAGTCGATTTGTACAGTGCTAGAAAAATTTCAATTTTCAGGCAAAAAAAATGCAAAAACACGTTTTTTTGGCCCAAAAAGTCGATTTGTACAGTGCTAGAAAAATTTCAATTTTCAGGCAAAAAAAATGCTAAAACACGTTTTTTTGGCCCAAAAAGTCGATTTGCACTGTGCTAGAAAAATTTCAATTTTCAGGCAAAAAAAAATGCAAAAACACGTTTTTTTGGCCCAAAAAGTCGATTTGCACTGTGCTAGAAAAATTTCAATTTTCAGGCAAAAAAAATGCAAAAACACGTTTTTTTGGCCCAAAAAGTCGATTTGTACAGTGCTAGAAAAATTTCAATTTTCAGGCAAAAAAAATGCAAAAACACGTTTTTTTGGCCCAAAAAGTCGATTTGCACTGTGCTAGAAAAATTTCAATTTTCAGGCAAAAAAAATGCAAAAACACGTTTTTTTGGCCCAAAAAGTCGATTTGCACTGTGCTAGAAAAATTTCAATTTTCAGGCAAAAAAAATGCAAAAACACGTTTTTTTGGCCCAAAAAGTCGATTTGTACTGTGCTAGAAAAATTTCAATTTTCAGGCAAAAAAAATGCTAAAACACGTTTTTTTGGCCCAAAAAGTCGATTTGTACTGTGCTTGAAAAATTTCAATTTTCAGGCAAAAAAAATGCAAAAACACGTTTTTTTGGCCCAAAAAGTCGATTTGTACTGTGCTAGAAAAATTTCAATTTTCAGGCAAAAAAAATGCTAAAACACGTTTTTTTGGCCCAAAAAGTCGATTTGTACTCTGCTAGAAAAATTTCAATTTTCAGGCAAAAAAAATGCTAAAACACGTTTTTTTGGCCCAAAAAGTCGATTTGTACTGTGCTTGAAAAATTTCAATTTTCAGGCAAAAAAAATGCAAAAACACGTTTTTTTGGCCCAAAAAGTCGATTTGTACAGTGCTAGAATAATTTCAATTTTCAGGCAAAAAAAATGCAAAAACACGTTTTTTTGGCCCAAAAAGTCGATTTGTACTGTGCTTGAAAAATTTCAATTTTCAGGCAAAAAAAATGCTAAAACACGTTTTTTTGGCCCAAAAAGTCGATTTGTACAGTGCTAGAAAAATTTCAATTTTCATTAAAAAAAAATGCAAAAACACGTTTTTTTGGCCCAAAAAGTCGATTTGTACTCTGCTAGAAAAATTTCAATTTTCAGGCAAAAAAAATGCTAAAACACGTTTTTTTGGCCCAAAAAGTCGATTTGTACAGTGCTAGAAAAATTTCAATTTTCAGGCAAAAAAAATGCAAAAACACGTTTTTATGGCCCAAAAAGTCGATTTGTACAGTGCTAGAAAAATTTCAATTTTCAGGCAAAAAAAATGCAAAAACACGTTTTTTTGGCCCAAAAAGTCGATTTGCACTGTGCTAGAAAAATTTCAATTTTCAGGCAAAAAAAATGCTAAAACACGTTTTTTTGGCCCAAAAAGTCGATTTGTACAGTGCTAGAAAAATTTCAATTTTCAGGCAAAAAAAATGCTAAAACATGTTTTTTTGGCCCAAAAAGTCGATTTGTACAGTGCTAGAAAAATTTCAATTTTCAGGCAAAAAAAATGCTAAAACACGTTTTTTTGGCCCAAAAAGTCGATTTGTACAGTGCTAGAAAAATTTCAATTTTCAGGCAAAAAAAATGCAAAAACACGTTTTTTTGGCCCAAAAAGTCGATTTGTACAGTGCTAGAAAAATTTCAATTTTCAGGCAAAAAAAATGCAAAAACACGTTTTTATGGCCCAAAAAGTCGATTTGTACAGTGCTAGAAAAATTTCAATTTTCAGGCAAAAAAAATGCAAAAACACGTTTTTTTGGCCCAAAAAGTCGATTTGTACTCTGCTAGAAAAATTTCAATTTTCAGGCAAAAAAAATGCTAAAACACGTTTTTTTGGCCCAAAAAGTCGATTTGTACAGTGCTAGAAAAATTTCAATTTTCAGGCAAAAAAAAATGCAAAAACACGTTTTTATGGCCCAAAAAGTCGATTTGTACAGTGCTAGAAAAATTTCAATTTTCAGGCAAAAAAAATGCAAAAACACGTTTTTTTGGCCCAAAAAGTCGATTTGCACTGTGCTAGAAAAATTTCAATTTTCAGGCAAAAAAAATGCTAAAACACGTTTTTTTGGCCCAAAAAGTCGATTTGTACAGTGCTAGAAAAATTTCAATTTTCAGGCAAAAAAAATGCTAAAACACGTTTTTTTGGCCCAAAAAGTCGATTTGTACAGTGCTAGAAAAATTTCAATTTTCAGGCAAAAAAAATGCTAAAACACGTTTTTTTGGCCCAAAAAGTCGATTTGTACAGTGCTAGAAAAATTTCAATTTTCAGGCAAAAAAAATGCAAAAACACGTTTTTTTGGCCAAAAAGTCGATTTGTACAGTGCTAGAAAAATTTCAATTTTCAGGCAAAAAAAATGCAAAAACACGTTTTTTTGGCCCAAAAAGTCGATTTGTACAGTGCTAGAAAAATTTCAATTTTCAGGCAAAAAAAATGCTAAAACACGTTTTTTTGGCCCAAAAAGTCGATTTGTACAGTGCTAGAAAAATTTCAATTTTCAGGCAAAAAAAATGCTAAAACACGTTTTTTTGGCCCAAAAAGTCGATTTGCACTGTGCTAGAAAAATTTCAATTTTCAGGCAAAAAAAATGCAAAAACACGTTTTTTTGGCCCAAAAAGTCGATTTGTACAGTGCTAGAAAAATTTCAATTTTCAGGCAAAAAAAAAATGCAAAAACACGTTTTTTTGGCCCAAAAAGTCGATTTGTACAGTGCTAGAAAAATTTCAATTTTCAGGCAAAAAAAATGCTAAAACACGTTTTTTTGGCCCAAAAAGTCGATTTGCACTGTGCTAGAAAAATTTCAATTTTCAGGCAAAAAAAATGCAAAAACACGTTTTTTTGGCCCAAAAAGTCGATTTGCACTGTGCTAGAAAAATTTCAATTTTCAGGCAAAAAAAATGCTAAAACACGTTTTTTTGGCCCAAAAAGTCGATTTGTACTGTGCTAGAAAAATTTCAATTTTCAGGCAAAAAAAATGCTAAAACACGTTTTTTTGGCCCAAAAAGTCGATTTGTACTGTGCTAGAAAAATTTCAATTTTCAGGCAAAAAAAATGCAAAAACACGTTTTTTTGGCCCAAAAAGTCGATTTGTACAGTGCTAGAAAAATTTCAATTTTCAGGCAAAAAAAATGCAAAAACACGTTTTTTTGGCCCAAAAAGTCGATTTGTACAGTGCTAGAAAAATTTCAATTTTCAGGCAAAAAAAATGCTAAAACACGTTTTTTTGGCCCAAAAAGTCGATTTGTACAGTGCTAGAAAAATTTCAATTTTCAGGCAAAAAAAATGCTAAAACACGTTTTTTTGGCCCAAAAAGTCGATTTGCACTGTGCTAGAAAAATTTCAATTTTCAGGCAAAAAAAATGCAAAAACACGTTTTTTTGGCCCAAAAAGTCGATTTGTACAGTGCTAGAAAAATTTCAATTTTCAGGCAAAAAAAATGCAAAAACACGTTTTTTTGGCCCAAAAAGTCGATTTGTACAGTGCTAGAAAAATTTCAATTTTCAGGCAAAAAAAATGCAAAAACACGTTTTTTTGGCCCAAAAAGTCGATTTGTACAGTGCTAGAAAAATTTCAATTTTCAGGCAAAAAAAATGCTAAAACACGTTTTTTTGGCCCAAAAAGTCGATTTGTACAGTGCTAGAAAAATTTCAATTTTCAGGCAAAAAAAATGCTAAAACACGTTTTTTTGGCCCAAAAAGTCGATTTGCACTGTGCTAGAAAAATTTCAATTTTCAGGCAAAAAAAATGCAAAAACACGTTTTTTTGGCCCAAAAAGTCGATTTGTACAGTGCTAGAAAAATTTCAATTTTCAGGCAAAAAAAATGCAAAAACACGTTTTTTTGGCCCAAAAAGTCGATTTGTACAGTGCTAGAAAAATTTCAATTTTCAGGCAAAAAAAATGCTAAAACACGTTTTTTTGGCCCAAAAAGTCGATTTGCACTGTGCTAGAAAAATTTCAATTTTCAGGCAAAAAAAATGCAAAAACACGTTTTTTTTGGCCCAAAAAGTCGATTTGCACTGTGCTAGAAAAATTTCAATTTTCAGGCAAAAAAAATGCAAAAACACGTTTTTTTGGCCCAAAAAGTCGATTTGTACAGTGCTAGAAAAATTTCAATTTTCAGGCAAAAAAAATGCAAAAACACGTTTTTTTGGCCCAAAAAGTCGATTTGCACTGTGCTAGAAAAATTTCAATTTTCAGGCAAAAAAAATGCAAAAACACGTTTTTTTGGCCCAAAAAGTCGATTTGCACTGTGCTAGAAAAATTTCAATTTTCAGGCAAAAAAAATGCAAAAACACGTTTTTTTGGCCCAAAAAGTCGATTTGTACTGTGCTAGAAAAATTTCAATTTTCAGGCAAAAAAAATGCTAGAACACGTTTTTTTGGCCCAAAAAGTCGATTTGTACTGTGCTTGAAAAATTTCAATTTTCAGGCAAAAAAAAAGCAAAAACACGTTTTTTTGGCCCAAAAAGTCGATTTGTACTGTGCTAGAAAAATTTCAATTTTCAGGCAAAAAAAATGCTAAAACACGTTTTTTTGGCCCAAAAAGTCGATTTGTACTCTGCTAGAAAAATTTCAATTTTCAGGCAAAAAAAATGCTAAAACACGTTTTTTTGGCCCAAAAAGTCGATTTGTACTGTGCTTGAAAAATTTCAATTTTCAGGCAAAAAAAATGCAAAAACACGTTTTTTTGGCCCAAAAAGTCGATTTGTACAGTGCTAGAAAAATTTCAATTTTCAGGCAAAAAAAATGCAAAAACACGTTTTTTTGGCCCAAAAAGTCGATTTGTACTGTGCTTGAAAAATTTCAATTTTCAGGCAAAAAAAATGCTAAAACACG
Source organism: Petrolisthes manimaculis (assembly GCA_034508575.1). Taxonomy (NCBI): domain Eukaryota; kingdom Metazoa; phylum Arthropoda; class Malacostraca; order Decapoda; family Porcellanidae; genus Petrolisthes; species Petrolisthes manimaculis. The sequence continues at coordinate 105,466 of JAWZYT010004823.1, forward strand.
TTTTTTTGGCCCAAAAAGTCGATTTGTACAGTGCTAGAAAAATTTCAATTTTCATTAAAAAAAAATGCAAAAACACGTTTTTTTGGCCCAAAAAGTCGATTTGTACAGTGCTAGAAAAATTTCAATTTTCAGGCAAAAAAAATGCAAAAACACGTTTTTTTGGCCCAAAAAGTCGATTTGTACAGTGCTAGAAAAATTTCAATTTTCAGGCAAAAAAAATGCTAAAACACGTTTTTTTGGCCCAAAAAGTCGATTTGCACTGTGCTAGAAAAATTTCAATTTTCAGGCAAAAAAAATGCAAAAACACGTTTTTTTGGCCCAAAAAGTCGATTTGTACAGTGCTAGACAAATTTCAATTTTCAGGCAAAAAAAATGCAAAAACACGTTTTTTTGGCCCAAAAAGTCGATTTGTACAGTGCTAGACAAATTTCAATTTTCAGGCAAAAAAAATGCAAAAACACGTTTTTTTGGCCCAAAAAGTCGATTTGTACAGTGCTAGAAAAATTTCAATTTTCAGGCAAAAAAAATGCTAAAACACGTTTTTTTGGCCCAAAAAGTCGATTTGTACAGTGCTAGAAAAATTTCAATTTTCAGGCAAAAAAAATGCTAAAACACGTTTTTTTGGCCCAAAAAGTCGATTTGCACTGTGCTAGAAAAATTTCAATTTTCAGGCAAAAAAAATGCTAAAACACGTTTTTTTGGCCCAAAAAGTCGATTTGTACTGTGCTAGAAAAATTTCAATTTTCAGGCAAAAAAAATGCTAAAACACGTTTTTTTGGCCCAAAAAGTCGATTTGTACAGTGCTAGAAAAATTTCAATTTTCAGGCAAAAAAAATGCAAAAACACGTTTTTTTGGCCCAAAAAGTCGATTTGTACAGTGCTAGAAAAATTTCAATTTTCAGGCAAAAAAAATGCAAAAACACGTTTTTTTGGCCCAAAAAGTCGATTTGCACTGTGCTAGAAAAATTTCAATTTTCAGGCAAAAAAAATGCAAAAACACGTTTTTTTGGCCCAAAAAGTCGATTTGTACAGTGCTAGAAAAATTTCAATTTTCAGGCAAAAAAAATGCAAAAACACGTTTTTTTGGCCCAAAAAGTCGATTTGTACAGTGCTAGAAAAATTTCAATTTTCAGGCAAAAAAAATGCTAAAACACGTTTTTTTGGCCCAAAAAGTCGATTTGCACTGTGCTAGAAAAATTTCAATTTTCAGGCAAAAAAAATGCAAAAACACGTTTTTTTGGCCCAAAAAGTCGATTTAGTACAGTGCTAGAAAAATTTCAATTTTCAGGCAAAAAAAATGCAAAAACACGTTTTTTTGGCCCAAAAAGTCGATTTGTACTGTGCTTGAAAAATTTCAATTTTCAGGCAAAAAAAATGCTAAAACACGTTTTTTTGGCCCAAAAAGTCGATTTGTACAGTGCTAGAAAAATTTCAATTTTCAGGCAAAAAAAATGCAAAAACACGTTTTTTTGGCCCAAAAAGTCGATTTGTACAGTGCTAGAAAAATTTCAATTTTCAGGCAAAAAAAAAGCAAAAACACGTTTTTTTGGCCCAAAAAGTCGATTTGTACAGTGCTAGAAAAATTTCAATTTTCAGGCAAAAAAAATGCTAAAACACGTTTTTTTGGCCCAAAAAGTCGATTTGCACTGTGCTAGAAAAATTTCAATTTTCAGGCAAAAAAAATGCAAAAACACGTTTTTTTGGCCCAAAAAGTCGATTTGTACAGTGCTAGAAAAATTTAAATTTTCAGGCAAAAAAAATGCAAAAACACGTTTTTTTGGCCCAAAAAGTCGATTTGTACAGTGCTAGAAAAATTTCAATTTTCAGGCAAAAAAAATGCAAAAACACGTTTTTTTGGCCCAAAAAGTCGATTTGTACAGTGCTAGAAAAATTTCAATTTTCAGGCAAAAAAAATGCTAAAACACGTTTTTTTGGCCCAAAAAGTCGATTTGTACAGTGCTAGAAAAATTTCAATTTTCAGGCAAAAAAAATGCTAAAACACGTTTTTTTGGCCCAAAAAGTCGATTTGCACTGTGCAAAAACACGTTTTTTTGGCCCAAAAAGTCGATTTGTACAGTGCTAGAAAAATTTCAATTTTCAGGCAAAAAAAATGCAAAAACACGTTTTTTTGGCCCAAAAAGTCGATTTGTACAGTGCTAGAAAAATTTCAATTTTCAGGCAAAAAAAATGCTAAAACACGTTTTTTTGGCCCAAAAAGTCGATTTGTACAGTGCTAGAAAAATTTCAATTTTCAGGCAAAAAAAATGCTAAAACACGTTTTTTTGGCCCAAAAAGTCGATTTGTACAGTGCTAGAAAAATTTCAATTTTCAGGCAAAAAAAATGCAAAAACACGTTTTTTTGGCCCAAAAAGTCGATTTGTACAGTGCTAGAAAAATTTCAATTTTCAGGCAAAAAAAATGCAAAAACACGTTTTTTTGGCCCAAAAAGTCGATTTGTACTGTGCAAGAAAAAATTCAATTTTCAGGCAAAAAAAATGCAAAAACACGTTTTTTTGGCCCAAAAAGTCGATTTGTACTGTGCTAGAAAAATTTCAATTTTCAGGCAAAAAAAATGCAAAAACACGTTTTTTTGGCCCAAAAAGTCGATTTGTACAGTGCTAGAAAAATTTCAATTTTCAGGCAAAAAAAATGCTAAAACACGTTTTTTTGGCCCAAAAAGTCGATTTGTACAGTGCTAGAAAAATTTCAATTTTCAGGCAAAAAAAATGCTAAAACACGTTTTTTTGGCCCAAAAAGTCGATTTGTACAGTGCTAGAAAAATTTCAATTTTCAGGCAAAAAAAATGCTAAAACACGTTTTTTTGGCCCAAAAAGTCGATTTGTACAGTGCTAGAAAAATTTCAATTTTCAGGCAAAAAAAATGCAAAAACACGTTTTTTTGGCCCAAAAAGTCGATTTGTACAGTGCTAGAAAAATTTCAATTTTCAGGCAAAAAAAATGCAAAAACACGTTTTTTTGGCCCAAAAAGTCGATTTGTACAGTGCTAGAAAAAATTCAATTTTCAGGCAAAAAAAATGCAAAAACACGTTTTTTTGGCCCAAAAAGTCGATTTGTACAGTGCTAGAAAAATTTCAATTTTCAGGCAAAAAAAATGCAAAAACACGTTTTTTTGGCCCAAAAAGTCGATTTGTACAGTGCTAGAAAAATTTCAATTTTCAGGCAAAAAAAATGCAAAAACACATTTTTTTGGCCCAAAAAGTCGATTTGCACTGTGCTAGAAAAATTTCAATTTTCAGGCAAAAAAAAATGCAAAAACACGTTTTTTTGGCCCAAAAAGTCGATTTGCACTGTGCTAGAAAAATTTCAATTTTCAGGCAAAAAAAATGCTAAAACACGTTTTTTTGGCCCAAAAAGTCGATTTGTACTCTGCTAGAAAAATTTCAATTTTCAGGCAAAAAAAATGCTAAAACACGTTTTTTTGGCCCAAAAAGTCGATTTGTACTGTGCTTGAAAAATTTCAATTTTCAGGCAAAAAAAATGCAAAAACACGTTTTTTTGGCCCAAAAAGTCGATTTGTACAGTGCTAGAAAAATTTCAATTTTCAGGCAAAAAAAATGCAAAAACACGTTTTTTTGGCCCAAAAAGTCGATTTGTACAGTGCTAGAAAAATTTCAATTTTCAGGCAAAAAAAATGCTAAAACACGTTTTTTTGGCCCAAAAAGTCGATTTGCACTGTGCTAGAAAAATTTCAATTTTCAGGCAAAAAAAATGCAAAAACACGTTTTTTTGGCCCAAAAAGTCGATTTGTACAGTGCTAGAAAAATTTCAATTTTCAGGCAAAAAAAATGCAAAAACACGTTTTTTTGGCCCAAAAAGTCGATTTGTACTGTGCTAGAAAAATTTCAATTTTCAGGCAAAAAAAATGCTAAAACACGTTTTTTTGGCCCAAAAAGTCGATTTGCACTGTGCTAGAAAAATTTCAATTTTCAGGCAAAAAAAATGCAAAAACACGTTTTTTTGGCCCAAAAAGTCGATTTGCACTGTGCTAGAAAAATTTCAATTTTCAGGCAAAAAAAATGCAAAAACACGTTTTTTTGGCCCAAAAAGTCGATTTGTACTGTGCTAGAAAAATTTCAATTTTCAGGCAAAAAAAATGCTAAAACACGTTTTTTTGGCCCAAAAAGTCGATTTGTACTGTGCTTGAAAAATTTCAATTTTCAGGCAAAAAAAATGCAAAAACACGTTTTTTTGGCCCAAAAAGTCGATTTGTACTGTGCTAGAAAAATTTCAATTTTCAGGCAAAAAAAATGCTAAAACACGTTTTTTTGGCCCAAAAAGTCGATTTGTACTGTGCTAGAAAAATTTCAATTTTCAGGCAAAAAAAATGCTAAAACACGTTTTTTTGGCCCAAAAAGTCGATTTGTACTGTGCTTGAAAAATTTCAATTTTCAGGCAAAAAAAATGCAAAAACACGTTTTTTTGGCCCAAAAAGTCGATTTGTACAGTGCTGAAAAATTTCAATTTTCAGGCAAAAAAAATGCAAAAACACGTTTTTTTGGCCCAAAAAGTCGATTTGTACAGTGCTAGAAAAATTTCAATTTTCAGGCAAAAAAAATGCTAAAACACGTTTTTTTGGCCCAAAAAGTCGATTTGCACTGTGCTAGAAAAATTTCAATTTTCAGGCAAAAAAAATGCTAAAACACGTTTTTTTGGCCCAAAAAGTCGATTTGTACAGTGCTAGAAAAATTTCAATTTTCAGGCAAAAAAAATGCTAAAACACGTTTTTTTGGCCCAAAAAGTCGATTTGCACTGTGCTAGAAAAATTTCAATTTTCAGGCAAAAAAAATGCAAAAACACGTTTTTTTGGCCCAAAAAGTCGATTTGTACAGTGCTAGAAAAATTTCAATTTTCAGGCAAAAAAAATGCAAAAACACGTTTTTTTGGCCCAAAAAGTCGATTTGTACAGTGCTAGAAAAATTTCAATTTTCAGGCAAAAAAAATGCTAAAACACGTTTTTTTGGCCCAAAAAGTCGATTTGCACTGTGCTAGAAAAAATTCAATTTTCAGGCAAAAAAAATGCAAAAACACGTTTTTTTGGCCCAAAAAGTCGATTTGCACTGTGCTAGAAAAATTTCAATTTTCAGGCAAAAAAAATGCAAAAACACGTTTTTTTGGCCCAAAAAGTCGATTTGTACGGTGCTAGAAAAATTTCAATTTTCAGGCAAAAAAAATGCAAAAACACGTTTTTTTGGCCCAAAAAGTCGATTTGTACAGTGCTAGAAAAATTTCAATTTTCAGGCAAAAAAAATGCTAAAACACGTTTTTTTGGCCCAAAAAGTCGATTTGCACTGTGCTAGAAAAATTTCAATTTTCAGGCAAAAAAAATGCAAAAACACGTTTTTCTGGCCCAAAAAGTCGATTTGTACAGTGCTAGAAAAATTTCAATTTTCAGGCAAAAAAAATGCAAAAACACGTTTTTTTGGCCCAAAAAGTCGATTTGTACTGTGCTAGAAAAATTTCAATTTTCAGGCAAAAAAAATGCAAAAACACGTTTTTTTGGCCCAAAAAGTCGATTTGTACAGTGCTAGAAAAATTTCAATTTTCAGGCAAAAAAAATGCAAAAACACGTTTTTTTGGCCCAAAAAGTCGATTTGTACAGTGCTAGAAAAATTTCAATTTTCAGGCAAAAAAAATGCTAAAACACGTTTTTTTGGCCCAAAAAGTCGATTTGTACAGTGCTAGAAAAATTTCAATTTTCAGGCAAAAAAAATGCTAAAACACGTTTTTTTGGCCCAAAAAGTCGATTTGTACAGTGCTAGAAAAATTTCAATTTTCAGGCAAAAAAAATGCTAAAACACGTTTTTTTGGCCCAAAAAGTCGATTTGTACAGTGCTAGAAAAATTTCAATTTTCAGGCAAAAAAAATGCAAAAACACGTTTTTTTGGCCCAAAAAGTCGATTTGTACAGTGCTAGAAAAATTTCAATTTTCAGGCAAAAAAAATGCAAAAACACGTTTTTTTGGCCCAAAAAGTCGATTTGTACAGTGCTAGAAAAATTTCAATTTTCAGGCAAAAAAAATGCAAAAACACGTTTTTTTGGCCCAAAAAGTCGATTTGTACAGTGCTAGAAAAATTTCAATTTTCAGGCAAAAAAAATGCAAAAACACGTTTTTTTGGCCCAAAAAGTCGATTTGCACTGTGCTAGAAAAATTTCAATTTTCAAGCAAAAAAAAAGCAAAAACACGTTTTTTTGGCCCAAAAAGTCGATTTGCACTGTGCTAGAAAAATTTCAATTTTCAGGCAAAAAAAATGCAAAAACACGTTTTTTTGGCCCAAAAAGTCGATTTGCACTGTGCTAGAAAAATTTCAATTTTCAGGCAAAAAAAATGCTAAAACACGTTTTTTTGGCCCAAAAAGTCGATTTGTACTGTGCTTGAAAAATTTCAATTTTCAGGCAAAAAAAATGCAAAAACACGTTTTTTTGGCCCAAAAAGTCGATTTGTACAGTGCTAGAAAAATTTCAATTTTCAGGCAAAAAAAATGCAAAAACACGTTTTTTTGGCCCAAAAAATCGATTTGTACAGTGCTAGAAAAATTTCAATTTTCAGGCAAAAAAAATGCTAAAACACGTTTTTTTGGCCCAAAAAGTCGATTTGTACAGTGCTAGAAAAATTTCAATTTTCAGGCAAAAAAAATGCTAAAACACGTTTTTTTGGCCCAAAAAGTCGATTTGCACTGTGCTAGAAAAATTTCAATTTTCAGGCAAAAAAAATGCAAAAACACGTTTTTTTGGCCCAAAAAGTCGATTTGTACAGTGCTAGAAAAATTTCAATTTTCAGGCAAAAAAAATGCAAAAACACGTTTTTTTGGCCCAAAAAGTCGATTTGTACAGTGCTAGAAAAATTTCAATTTTCAGGCAAAAAAAATGCAAAAACACGTTTTTTTGGCCCAAAAAGTCGATTTGTACAGTGCTAGAAAAATTTCAATTTTCAGGCAAAAAAAATGCTAAAACACGTTTTTTTGGCCCAAAAAGTCGATTTGTACAGTGCTAGAAAAATTTCAATTTTCAGGCAAAAAAAATGCTAAAACACGTTTTTTTGGCCCAGAAAGTCGATTTGCACTGTGCTAGAAAAATTTCAATTTTCAGGCAAAAAAAATGCAAAAACACGTTTTTTTGGCCCAAAAAGTCGATTTGTACAGTGCTAGAAAAATTTCATTTTTCAGGCAAAAAAAAATGCAAAAACACGTTTTTTTGGCCCAAAAAGTCGATTTGTACAGTGCTAGAAAAATTTCAATTTTCAGGCAAAAAAAATGCTAAAACACGTTTTTTTGGCCCAAAAAGTCGATTTGCACTGTGCTAGAAAAATTTCAATTTTCAGGCAAAAAAAATGCAAAAACACGTTTTTTTGGCCCAAAAAGTCGATTTGCACTGTGCTAGAAAAATTTCAATTTTCAGGCAAAAAAAATGCAAAAACACGTTTTTTTGGCCCAAAAAGTCGATTTGTACAGTGCTAGAAAAATTTCAATTTTCAGGCAAAAAAAATGCAAAAACACGTTTTTTTGGCCCAAAAAGTCGATTTGCACTGTGCTAGAAAAATTTCAATTTTCAGGCAAAAAAAATGCAAAAACACGTTTTTTTGGCCCAAAAAGTCGATTTGCACTGTGCTAGAAAAATTTCAATTTTCAGGCAAAAAAAATGCAAAAACACGTTTTTTTGGCCCAAAAAGTCGATTTGTACTGTGCTAGAAAAATTTCAATTTTCAGGCAAAAAAAATGCTAAAACACGTTTTTTTGGCCCAAAAAGTCGATTTGTACTGTGCTTGAAAAATTTCAATTTTCAGGCAAAAAAAATGCAAAAACACGTTTTTTTGGCCCAAAAAGTCGATTTGTACAGTGCTAGAAAAATTTCAATTTTCAGGCAAAAAAAAATGCTAAAACACGTTTTTTTGGCCCAAAAAGTCGATTTGTACTCTGCTAGAAAAATTTCAATTTTCAGGCAAAAAAAATGCTAAAACACGTTTTTTTGGCCCAAAAAGTCGATTTGTACAGTGCTAGAAAAATTTCAATTTTCAGGCAAAAAAAATGCAAAAACACGTTTTTTTGGCCCAAAAAGTCGATTTGTACTGTGCTTGAAAAATTTCAATTTTCAGGCAAAAAAAATGCTAAAACACGTTTTTTTGGCCCAAAAAGTCGATTTGTACAGTGCTAGAAAAATTTCAATTTTCAGGCAAAAAAAATGCAAAAACACGTTTTTTTGGCCCAAAAAGTCGATTTGTACAGTGCTAGAAAAATTTCAATTTTCAGGCAAAAAAAATGCAAAAACACGTTTTTTTGGCCCAAAAAGTCGATTTGTACAGTGCTAGAAAAATTTCAATTTTCAGGCAAAAAAAATGCTAAAACACGTTTTTTTGGCCCAAAAAGTCGATTTGTACAGTGCTAGAAAAATTTCAATTTTCAGGCAAAAAAAATGCAAAAACACGTTTTTTTGGCCCAAAAAGTCGATTTGTACAGTGCTAGAAAAATTTCAATTTTCAGGCAAAAAAAATGCAAAAACACGTTTTTATGGCCCAAAAAGTCGATTTGTACAGTGCTAGAAAAATTTCAATTTTCAGGCAAAAAAAATGCAAAAACACGTTTTTTTGGCCCAAAAAGTCGATTTGTACTCTGCTAGAAAAATTTCAATTTTCAGGCAAAAAAAATGCTAAAACACGTTTTTTTGGCCCAAAAAGTCGATTTGTACAGTGCTAGAAAAATTTCAATTTTCAGGCAAAAAAAATGCAAAAACACGTTTTTATGGCCCAAAAAGTCGATTTGTACAGTGCTAGAAAAATTTCAATTTTCAGGCAAAAAAAATGCAAAAACACGTTTTTTTGGCCCAAAAAGTCGATTTGCACTGTGCTAAAAAATTTCAATTTTCAGGCAAAAAAAATGCTAAAACACGTTTTTTTGGCCCAAAAAGTCGATTTGTACAGTGCTAGAAAAATTTCAATTTTCAGGCAAAAAAAATGCTAAAACACGTTTTTTTGGCCCAAAAAGTCGATTTGTACAGTGCTAGAAAAATTTCAATTTTCAGGCAAAAAAAATGCTAAAACACGTTTTTTTGGCCCAAAAAGTCGATTTGTACAGTGCTAGAAAAATTTCAATTTTCAGGCAAAAAAAATGCAAAAACACGTTTTTTTGACCCAAAAAGTCGATTTGTACAGTGCTAGAAAAATTTCAATTTTCAGGCAAAAAAAATGCAAAAACACGTTTTTTTGGCCCAAAAAGTCGATTTGTACAGTGCTAGAAAAATTTCAATTTTCAGGCAAAAAAAATGCTAAAACACGTTTTTTTGGCCCAAAAAGTCGATTTGTACAGTGCTAGAAAAATTTCAATTTTCAGGCAAAAAAAATGCTAAAACACGTTTTTTTGGCCCAAAAAGTCGATTTGCACTGTGCTAGAAAAATTTCAATTTTCAGGCAAAAAAAATGCAAAAACACGTTTTTTTGGCCCAAAAAGTCGATTTGTACAGTGCTAGAAAAATTTCAATTTTCAGGCAAAAAAAAATGCAAAAACACGTTTTTTTGGCCCAAAAAGTCGATTTGTACAGTGCTAGAAAAATTTCAATTTTCAGGCAAAAAAAATGCTAAAACACGTTTTTTTGGCCCAAAAAGTCGATTTGCACTGTGCTAGAAAAATTTCAATTTTCAGGCAAAAAAAATGCAAAAACACGTTTTTTTGGCCCAAAAAGTCGATTTGCACTGTGCTAGAAAAATTTCAATTTTCAAGCAAAAAAAATGCAAAAACACGTTTTTTTGGCCCAAAAAGTCGATTTGCACTGTGCTAGAAAAATTTCAATTTTCAGGCAAAAAAAATGCAAAAACACGTTTTTTTGGCCCAAAAAGTCGATTTGCACTGTGCTAGAAAAATTTCAATTTTCAGGCAAAAAAAATGCTAAAACACGTTTTTTTGGCCCAAAAAGTCGATTTGTACTGTGCTTGAAAAATTTCAATTTTCAGGCAAAAAAAATGCAAAAACACGTTTTTTTGGCCCAAAAAGTCGATTTGTACAGTGCTAGAAAAATTTCAATTTTCAGGCAAAAAAAATGCAAAAACACGTTTTTTTGGCCCAAAAAGTCGATTTGTACAGTGCTAGAAAAATTTCAATTTTCAGGCAAAAAAAATGCTAAAACACGTTTTTTTGGCCCAAAAAGTCGATTTGTACAGTGCTAGAAAAATTTCAATTTTCAGGCAAAAAAAATGCTAAAACACGTTTTTTTGGCCCAAAAAGTCGATTTGCACTGTGCTAGAAAAATTTCAATTTTCAGGCAAAAAAAATGCAAAAACACGTTTTTTTGGCCCAAAAAGTCGATTTGTACAGTGCTAGAAAAATTTCAATTTTCAGGCAAAAAAAATGCAAAAACACGTTTTTTTGGCCCAAAAAGTCGATTTGTACAGTGCTAGAAAAATTTCAATTTTCAGGCAAAAAAAATGCTAAAACACGTTTTTTTGGCCCAAAAAGTCGATTTGTACAGTGCTAGAAAAATTTCAATTTTCAGGCAAAAAAAATGCTAAAACACGTTTTTTTGGCCCAAAAAGTCGATTTGTACAGTGCTAGAAAAATTTCAATTTTCAGGCAAAAAAAATGCTAAAACACGTTTTTTTGGCCCAAAAAGTCGATTTGCACTGTGCTAGAAAAATTTCAATTTTCAGGCAAAAAAAATGCTAAAACACGTTTTTTTGGCCCAAAAAGTCGATTTGTACAGTGCTAGAAAATTTTCAATTTTCAGGCAAAAAAAATGCAAAAACACGTTTTTTTGGCCCAAAAAGTCGATTTGTACAGTGCTAGAAAAATTTCAATTTTCAGGCAAAAAAAATGCAAAAACACGTTTTTTTGGCCCAAAAAGTCGATTTGTACAGTGCTAGAAAAATTTCAATTTTCAGGCAAAAAAAATGCTAAAACACGTTTTTTTGGCCCAAAAAGTCGATTTGCACTGTGCTAGAAAAATTTCAATTTTCAGGCAAAAAAAATGCAAAAACACGTTTTTTTGGCCCAAAAAGTCGATTTGTACAGTGCTAGAAAAATTTAAATTTTCAGGCAAAAAAAATGCAAAAACACGTTTTTTTGGCCCAAAAAGTCGATTTGTACAGTGCTAGAAAAATTTCAATTTTCAGGCAAAAAAAATGCAAAAACACGTTTTTTTGGCCCAAAAAGTCGATTTGTACAGTGCTAGAAAAATTTCAATTTTCAGGCAAAAAAAATGCTAAAACACGTTTTTTTGGCCCAAAAAGTCGATTTGTACAGTGCTAGAAAAATTTCAATTTTCAGGCAAAAAAAATGCTAAAACACGTTTTTTTGGCCCAAAAAGTCGATTTGCACTGTGCTAGAAAAATTTCAATTTTCAGGCAAAAAAAATGCAAAAACACGTTTTTTTGGCCCAAAAAGTCGATTTGCACTGTGCTAGAAAAATTTCAATTTTCAGGCAAAAAAAATGCAAAAACACGTTTTTTTGGCCCAAAAAGTCGATTTGTACAGTGCTAGAAAAATTTCAATTTTCAGGCAAAAAAAATGCTAAAACACGTTTTTTTGGCCCAAAAAGTCGATTTGCACTGTGCTAGAAAAATTTCAATTTTCAGGCAAAAAAAATGCAAAAACACGTTTTTTTGGCCCAAAAAGTCGATTTGCACTGTGCTAGAAAAATTTCAATTTTCAGGCAAAAAAAATGCAAAAACACGTTTTTTTGGCCCAAAAAGTCGATTTGCACTGTGCTAGAAAAATTTCAATTTTCAGGCAAAAAAAATGCAAAAACACGTTTTTTTGGCCCAAAAAGTCGATTTGTACAGTGCTAGACAAATTTCAATTTTCAGGCAAAAAAAATGCAAAAACACGTTTTTTTGGCCCAAAAAGTCGATTTGTACAGTGCTAGAAAAATTTCAATTTTCAGGCAAAAAAAATGCAAAAACACGTTTTTTTGGCCCAAAAAGTCGATTTGTACAGTGCTAGAAAAATTTCAATTTTCAGGCAAAAAAAATGCTAAAACACGTTTTTTTGGCCCAAAAAGTCGATTTGTACAGTGCTAGAAAAATTTCAATTTTCAGGCAAAAAAAATGCTAAAACACGTTTTTTTGGCCCAAAAAGTCGATTTGCACTGTGCTAAAAAAATTTCAATTTTCAGGCAAAAAAAATGCTAAAACACGTTTTTTTGGCCCAAAAAGTCGATTTGTACTGTGCTAGAAAAATTTCAATTTTCAGGCAAAAAAAATGCTAAAACACATTTTTTTGGCCCAAAAAGTCGATTTGTACAGTGCTAGAAAAATTTCAATTTTCAGGCAAAAAAAATGCAAAAACACGTTTTTTTGGCCCAAAAAGTCGATTTGTACAGTGCTAGAAAAATTTCAATTTTCAGGCAAAAAAAATGCAAAAACACGTTTTTTTGGCCCAAAAAGTCGATTTGCACTGTGCTAGAAAAATTTCAATTTTCAGGCAAAAAAAATGCAAAAACACGTTTTTTTGGCCCAAAAAGTCGATTTGTACAGTGCTAGAAAAATTTCAATTTTCAGGCAAAAAAAATGCAAAAACACGTTTTTTTGGCCCAAAAAGTCGATTTGTACAGTGCTAGAAAAATTTCAATTTTCAGGCAAAAAAAATGCTAAAACACGTTTTTTTGGCCCAAAAAGTCGATTTGCACTGTGCTAGAAAAATTTCAATTTTCAGGCAAAAAAAATGCAAAAACACGTTTTTTTGGCCCAAAAAGTCGATTTAGTACAGTGCTAGAAAAATTTCAATTTTCAGGCAAAAAAAATGCAAAAACACGTTTTTTTGGCCCAAAAAGTCGATTTGTACTGTGCTTGAAAAATTTCAATTTTCAGGCAAAAAAAATGCTAAAACACGTTTTTTTGGCCCAAAAAGTCGATTTGTACAGTGCTAGAAAATTTTCAATTTTCAGGCAAAAAAAATGCAAAAACACGTTTTTTTGGCCCAAAAAGTCGATTTGTACAGTGCTAGAAAAATTTCAATTTTCAGGCAAAAATAATGCAAAAACACGTTTTTTTGGCCCAAAAAGTCGATTTGTACAGTGCTAGAAAAATTTCAATTTTCAGGCAAAAAAAATGCTAAAACACGTTTTTTTGGCCCAAAAAGTCGATTTGCACTGTGCTAGAAAAATTTCAATTTTCAGGCAAAAAAAATGCAAAAACACGTTTTTTTGGCCCAAAAAGTCGATTTGTACAGTGCTAGAAAAATTTAAATTTTCAGGCAAAAAAAATGCAAAAACACGTTTTTTTGGCCCAAAAAGTCGATTTGTACAGTGCTAGAAAAATTTCAATTTTCAGGCAAAAAAAATGCAAAAACACGTTTTTTTGGCCCAAAAAGTCGATTTGTACAGTGCTAGAAAAATTTCAATTTTCAGGCAAAAAAAATGCTAAAACACGTTTTTTTGGCCCAAAAAGTCGATTTGTACAGTGCTAGAAAAATTTCAATTTTCAGGCAAAAAAAATGCTAAAACACGTTTTTTTGGCCCATAAAGTCGATTTGCACTGTGCAAAAACACGTTTTTTTGGCCCAAAAAGTCGATTTGTACAGTGCTAGAAAAATTTCAATTTTCAGGCAAAAAAAATGCAAAAACACGTTTTTTTGGCCCAAAAAGTCGATTTGTACAGTGCTAGAAAAATTTCAATTTTCAGGCAAAAAAAATGCTAAAACACGTTTTTTTGGCCCAAAAAGTCGATTTGTACAGTGCTAGAAAAATTTCAATTTTCAGGCAAAAAAAATGCTAAAACACGTTTTTTTGGCCCAAAAAGTCGATTTGTACAGTGCTAGAAAAATTTCAATTTTCAGGCAAAAAAAATGCAAAAACACGTTTTTTTGGCCCAAAAAGTCGATTTGTACAGTGCTAGAAAAATTTCAATTTTCAGGCAAAAAAAATGCAAAAACACGTTTTTTTGGCCCAAAAAGTCGATTTGTACTGTGCAAGAAAAATTTCAATTTTCAGGCAAAAAAAAATGCAAAAACACGTTTTTTTGGCCCAAAAAGTCGATTTGTACTGTGCTAGAAAAATTTCAATTTTCAGGCAAAAAAAATGCAAAAACACGTTTTTTTGGCCCAAAAAGTCGATTTGTACAGTGCTAGAAAAATTTCAATTTTCAGGCAAAAAAAATGCTAAAACACGTTTTTTTGGCCCAAAAAGTCGATTTGCACTGTGCTAGAAAAATTTCAATTTTCTGGCAAAAAAAATGCAAAAACACGTTTTTTTGGCCCAAAAAGTCGATTTAGTACAGTGCTAGAAAAATTTAAATTTTCAGGCAAAAAAAATGCAAAAACACGTTTTTTTGGCCCAAAAAGTCGATTTGTACTGTGCTTGAAAAATTTCAATTTTCAGGCAAAAAAAATGCTAAAACACGTTTTTTTGGCCCAAAAAGTCGATTTGTACAGTGCTAGAAAAATTTCAATTTTCAGGCAAAAAAAATGCAAAAACACGTTTTTTTGGCCCAAAAAGTCGATTTGTACAGTGCTAGAAAAATTTCAATTTTCAGGCAAAAAAAATGCAAAAACACGTTTTTTTGGCCCAAAAAGTCGATTTGTACAGTGCTAGAAAAATTTCAATTTTCAGGCAAAAAAAATGCTAAAACACGTTTTTTTGGCCCAAAAAGTCGATTTGCACTGTGCTAGAAAAATTTCAATTTTCAGGCAAAAAAAATGCAAAAACACGTTTTTTTGGCCCAAAAAGTCGATTTGTACAGTGCTAGAAAAATTTAAATTTTCAGGCAAAAAAAATGCAAAAACACGTTTTTTTGGCCCAAAAAGTCGATTTGTACAGTGCTAGAAAAATTTCAATTTTCAGGCAAAAAAAAATGCAAAAACACGTTTTTTTGGCCCAAAAAGTCGATTTGTACAGTGCTAGAAAAATTTCAATTTTCAGGCAAAAAAAATGCTAAAACACGTTTTTTTGGCCCAAAAAGTCGATTTGTACAGTGCTAGAAAAATTTCAATTTTCAGGCAAAAAAAATGCTAAAACACGTTTTTTTGGCCCAAAAAGTCGATTTGCACTGTGCAAAAACACGTTTTTTTGGCCCAAAAAGTCGATTTGTACAGTGCTAGAAAAATTTCAATTTTCAGGCAAAAAAAATGCAAAAACACGTTTTTTTGGCCCAAAAAGTCGATTTGTACAGTGCTAGAAAAATTTCAATTTTCAGGCAAAAAAAATGCTAAAACACGTTTTTTTGGCCCAAAAAGTCGATTTGTACAGTGCTAGAAAAATTTCAATTTTCAGGCAAAAAAAATGCAAAAACACGTTTTTTTGGCCCAAAAAGTCGATTTGTACAGTGCTAGAAAAATTTCAATTTTCAGGCAAAAAAAATGCAAAAACACGTTTTTTTGGCCCAAAAAGTCGATTTGTACTGTGCAAGAAAAATTTCAATTTTCAGGCAAAAAAAAATGCAAAAACACGTTTTTTTGGCCCAAAAAGTCGATTTGTACAGTGCTAGAAAAATTTCAATTTTCAGGCAAAAAAAATGCAAAAACACGTTTTTTTGGCCCAAAAAGTCGATTTGTACAGTGCTAGAAAAATTTCAATTTTCAGGCAAAAAAAATGCTAAAACACGTTTTTTTGGCCCAAAAAGTCGATTTGTACAGTGCTAGAAAAATTTCAATTTTCAGGCAAAAAAAATGCTAAAACACGTTTTTTTGGCCCAAAAAGTCGATTTGTACAGTGCTAGAAAAATTTCAATTTTCAGGCAAAAAAAATGCAAAAACACGTTTTTTTGGCCCAAAAAGTCGATTTGTACAGTGCTAGAAAAATTTCAATTTTCAGGCAAAAAAAATGCAAAAACACGTTTTTTTGGCCCAAAAAGTCGATTTGTACTGTGCAAGAAAAATTTCAATTTTCAGGCAAAAAAAAATGCAAAAACACGTTTTTTTGGCCCAAAAAGTCGATTTGTACTGTGCTAGAAAAATTTCAATTTTCAGGCAAAAAAAATGCAAAAACACGTTTTTTTGGCCCAAAAAGTCGATTTGTACAGTGCTAGAAAAATTTCAATTTTCAGGCAAAAAAAATGCTAAAACACGTTTTTTTGGCCCAAAAAGTCGATTTGCACTGTGCTAGAAAAATTTCAATTTTCTGGCAAAAAAAATGCAAAAACACGTTTTTTTGGCCCAAAAAGTCGATTTAGTACAGTGCTAGAAAAATTTAAATTTTCAGGCAAAAAAAATGCAAAAACACGTTTTTTTGGCCCAAAAAGTCGATTTGTACTGTGCTTGAAAAATTTCAATTTTCAGGCAAAAAAAATGCTAAAACACGTTTTTTTAGCCCAAAAAGTCGATTTGTACAGTGCTAGAAAAATTTCAATTTTCAGGCAAAAAAAATGCAAAAACACGTTTTTTTGGCCCAAAAAGTCGATTTGTACAGTGCTAGAAAAATTTCAATTTTCAGGCAAAAAAAATGCAAAAACACGTTTTTTTGGCCCAAAAAGTCGATTTGTACAGTGCTAGAAAAATTTCAATTTTCAGGCAAAAAAAATGCTAAAACACGTTTTTTTGGCCCAAAAAGTCGATTTGCACTGTGCTAGAAAAATTTCAATTTTCAGGCAAAAAAAATGCAAAAACACGTTTTTTTGGCCCAAAAAGTCGATTTGTACAGTGCTAGAAAAATTTAAATTTTCAGGCAAAAAAAATGCAAAAACACGTTTTTTTGGCCCAAAAAGTCGATTTGTACAGTGCTAGAAAAATTTCAATTTTCAGGCAAAAAAAAATGCAAAAACACGTTTTTTTGGCCCAAAAAGTCGATTTGTACAGTGCTAGAAAAATTTCAATTTTCAGGCAAAAAAAATGCTAAAACACGTTTTTTTGGCCCAAAAAGTCGATTTGTACAGTGCTAGAAAAATTTCAATTTTCAGGCAAAAAAAATGCTAAAACACGTTTTTTTGGCCCAAAAAGTCGATTTGCACTGTGCAAAAACACGTTTTTTTGGCCCAAAAAGTCGATTTGTACAGTGCTAGAAAAATTTCAATTTTCAGGCAAAAAAAATGCAAAAACACGTTTTTTTGGCCCAAAAAGTCGATTTGTACAGTGCTAGAAAAATTTCAATTTTCAGGCAAAAAAAATGCTAAAACACGTTTTTTTGGCCCAAAAAGTCGATTTGTACAGTGCTAGAAAAATTTCAATTTTCAGGCAAAAAAAATGCAAAAACACGTTTTTTTGGCCCAAAAAGTCGATTTGTACAGTGCTAGAAAAATTTCAATTTTCAGGCAAAAAAAATGCAAAAACACGTTTTTTTGGCCCAAAAAGTCGATTTGTACTGTGCAAGAAAAATTTCAATTTTCAGGCAAAAAAAAATGCAAAAACACGTTTTTTTGGCCCAAAAAGTCGATTTGTACTGTGCTAGAAAAATTTCAATTTTCAGGCAAAAAAAATGCAAAAACACGTTTTTTTGGCCCAAAAAGTCGATTTGTACAGTGCTAGAAAAATTTCAATTTTCAGGCAAAAAAAATGCTAAAACACGTTTTTTTGGCCCAAAAAGTCGATTTGCACTGTGCTAGAAAAATTTCAATTTTCAGGCAAAAAAAATGCAAAAACACGTTTTTTTGGCCCAAAAAGTCGATTTAGTACAGTGCTAGAAAAATTTCAATTTTCAGGCAAAAAAAATGCAAAAACACGTTTTTTTGGCCCAAAAAGTCGATTTGTACTGTGCTTGAAAAATTTCAATTTTCAGGCAAAAAAAATGCTAAAACACGTTTTTTTGGCCCAAAAAGTCGATTTGTACAGTGCTAGAAAAATTTCAATTTTCAGGCAAAAAAAATGCAAAAACACGTTTTTTTGGCCCAAAAAGTCGATTTGTACAGTGCTAGAAAAATTTCAATTTTCAGGCAAAAAAAATGCAAAAACACGTTTTTTTGGCCCAAAAAGTCGATTTGTACAGTGCTAGAAAAATTTCAATTTTCAGGCAAAAAAAATGCTAAAACACGTTTTTTTGGCCCAAAAAGTCGATTTGCACTGTGCTAGAAAAATTTCAATTTTCAGGCAAAAAAAATGCAAAAACACGTTTTTTTGGCCCAAAAAGTCGATTTGTACAGTGCTAGAAAAATTTAAATTTTCAGGCAAAAAAAATGCAAAAACACGTTTTTTTGGCCCAAAAAGTCGATTTGTACAGTGCTAGAAAAATTTCAATTTTCAGGCAAAAAAAATGCAAAAACACGTTTTTTTGGCCCAAAAAGTCGATTTGTACAGTGCTAGAAAAATTTCAATTTTCAGGCAAAAAAAATGCTAAAACACGTTTTTTTGGCCCAAAAAGTCGATTTGTACAGTGCTAGAAAAATTTCAATTTTCAGGCAAAAAAAATGCTAAAACACGTTTTTTTGGCCCAAAAAGTCGATTTGCACTGTGCAAAAACACGTTTTTTTGGCCCAAAAAGTCGATTTGTACAGTGCTAGAAAAATTTCAATTTTCAGGCAAAAAAAATGCAAAAACACGTTTTTTTGGCCCAAAAAGTCGATTTGTACAGTGCTAGAAAAATTTCAATTTTCAGGCAAAAAAAATGCTAAAACACGTTTTTTTGGCCCAAAAAGTCGATTTGTACAGTGCTAGAAAAATTTCAATTTTCAGGCAAAAAAAATGCTAAAACACGTTTTTTTGGCCCAAAAAGTCGATTTGTACAGTGCTAGAAAAATTTCAATTTTCAGGCAAAAAAAATGCAAAAACACGTTTTTTTGGCCCAAAAAGTCGATTTGTACAGTGCTAGAAAAATTTCAATTTTCAGGCAAAAAAAATGCAAAAACACGTTTTTTTGGCCCAAAAAGTCGATTTGTACTGTGCAAGAAAAATTTCAATTTTCAGGCAAAAAAAATGCAAAAACACGTTTTTTTGGCCCAAAAAGTCGATTTGTACTGTGCTAGAAAAATTTCAATTTTCAGGCAAAAAAAATGCAAAAACACGTTTTTTTGGCCCAAAAAGTCGATTTGTACAGTGCTAGAAAAATTTCAATTTTCAGGCAAAAAAAATGCTAAAACACGTTTTTTTGGCCCAAAAAGTCGATTTGTACAGTGCTAGAAAAATTTCAATTTTCAGGCAAAAAAAATGCTAAAACACGTTTTTTTGGCCCAAAAAGTCGATTTGTACAGTGCTAGAAAAATTTCAATTTTCAGGCAAAAAAAATGCTAAAACACGTTTTTTTGGCCCAAAAAGTCGATTTGTACAGTGCTAGAAAAATTTCAATTTTCAGGCAAAAAAAATGCAAAAACACGTTTTTTTGGCCCAAAAAGTCGATTTGTACAGTGCTAGAAAAATTTCAATTTTCAGGCAAAAAAAATGCAAAAACACGTTTTTTTGGCCCAAAAAGTCGATTTGTACAGTGCTAGAAAAAATTCAATTTTCAGGCAAAAAAAATGCAAAAACACGTTTTTTTGGCCCAAAAAGTCGATTCGTACAGTGCTAGAAAAATTTCAATTTTCAGGCAAAAAAAATGCAAAAACACGTTTTTTTGGCCCAAAAAGTCGATTTGTACAGTGCTAGAAAAATTTCAATTTTCAGGCAAAAAAAATGCAAAAACACATTTTTTTGGCCCAAAAAGTCGATTTGCACTGTGCTAGAAAAATTTCAATTTTCAGGCAAAAAAAATGCAAAAACACGTTTTTTTGGCCCAAAAAGTCGATTTGCACTGTGCTAGAAAAATTTCAATTTTCAGGCAAAAAAAATGCTAAAACACGTTTTTTTGGCCCAAAAAGTCGATTTGTACTCTGCTAAGAAAAATTTCAATTTTCAGGCAAAAAAAATGCTAAAACACGTTTTTTTGGCCCAAAAAGTCGATTTGTACTGTGCTTGAAAAATTTCAATTTTCAGGCAAAAAAAATGCAAAAACACGTTTTTTTGGCCCAAAAAGTCGATTTGCACTGTGCTAGAAAAATTTCAATTTTCAGGCAAAAAAAATGCAAAAACAAGTTTTTTTGGCCCAAAAAGTCGATTTGTACAGTGCTAGAAAAATTTCAATTTTCAGGCAAAAAAAATGCAAAAACACGTTTTTTTGGCCCAAAAAGTCGATTTGTACTGTGCTAGAAAAATTTCAATTTTCAGGCAAAAAAAATGCTAAAACACGTTTTTTTGGCCCAAAAAGTCGATTTGCACTGTGCTAGAAAAATTTCAATTTTCAGGCAAAAAAAATGCAAAAACACGTTTTTTTGGCCCAAAAAGTCGATTTGCACTGTGCTAGAAAAATTTCAATTTTCAGGCAAAAAAAATGCAAAAACACGTTTTTTTGGCCCAAAAAGTCGATTTGTACTGTGCTAGAAAAATTTCAATTTTCAGGCAAAAAAAATGCTAAAACACGTTTTTTTGGCCCAAAAAGTCGATTTGTACTGTGCTTGAAAAATTTCAATTTTCAGGCAAAAAAAATGCAAAAACACGTTTTTTTGGCCCAAAAAGTCGATTTGTACTGTGCTAGAAAAATTTCAATTTTCAGGCAAAAAAAATGCTAAAACACGTTTTTTTGGCCCAAAAAGTCGATTTGTACTGTGCTAGAAAAATTTCAATTTTCAGGCAAAAAAAATGCTAAAACACGTTTTTTTGGCCCAAAAAGTCGATTTGTACTGTGCTTGAAAAATTTCAATTTTCAGGCAAAAAAAATGCAAAAACACGTTTTTTTGGCCCAAAAAGTCGATTTGTACAGTGCTGAAAAATTTCAATTTTCAGGCAAAAAAAATGCAAAAACACGTTTTTTTGGCCCAAAAAGTCGATTTGTACAGTGCTAGAAAAATTTCAATTTTCAGGCAAAAAAAATGCTAAAACACGTTTTTTTGGCCCAAAAAGTCGATTTGCACTGTGCTAGAAAAATTTCAATTTTCAGGCAAAAAAAATGCTAAAACACGTTTTTTTGGCCCAAAAAGTCGATTTGTACAGTGCTAGAAAAATTTCAATTTTCAGGCAAAAAAAATGCTAAAACACGTTTTTTTGGCCCAAAAAGTCGATTTGCACTGTGCTAGAAAAATTTCAATTTTCAGGCAAAAAAAATGCAAAAACACGTTTTTTTGGCCCAAAAAGTCGATTTGTACAGTGCTAGAAAAATTTCAATTTTCAGGCAAAAAAAATGCAAAAACACGTTTTTTTGGCCCAAAAAGTCGATTTGTACAGTGCTAGAAAAATTTCAATTTTCAGGCAAAAAAAATGCTAAAACACGTTTTTTTGGCCCAAAAAGTCGATTTGCACTGTGCTAGAAAAATTTCAATTTTCAGGCAAAAAAAATGCAAAAACACGTTTTTTTGGCCCAAAAAGTCGATTTGCACTGTGCTAGAAAAATTTCAATTTTCAGGCAAAAAAAATGCAAAAACACGTTTTTTTGGCCCAAAAAGTCGATTTGTACAGTGCTAGAAAAATTTCAATTTTCAGGCAAAAAAAATGCAAAAACACGTTTTTTTGGCCCAAAAAGTCGATTTGTACAGTGCTAGAAAAATTTCAATTTTCAGGCAAAAAAAATGCTAAAACACGTTTTTTTGGCCCAAAAAGTCGATTTGCACTGTGCTAGAAAAATTTCAATTTTCAGGCAAAAAAAATGCAAAAACACGTTTTTTTGGCCCAAAAAGTCGATTTGTACAGTGCTAGAAAAATTTCAATTTTCAGGCAAAAAAAATGCAAAAACACGTTTTTTTGGCCCAAAAAGTCGATTTGTACTGTGCTAGAAAAATTTCAATTTTCAGGCAAAAAAAATGCAAAAACACGTTTTTTTGGCCCAAAAAGTCGATTTGTACAGTGCTAGAAAAATTTCAATTTTCAGGCAAAAAAAATGCAAAAACACGTTTTTTTGGCCCAAAAAGTCGATTTGTACAGTGCTAGAAAAATTTCAATTTTCAGGCAAAAAAAATGCTAAAACACGTTTTTTTGGCCCAAAAAGTCGATTTGTACAGTGCTAGAAAAATTTCAATTTTCAGGCAAAAAAAATGCTAAAACACGTTTTTTTGGCCCAAAAAGTCGATTTGTACAGTGCTAGAAAAATTTCAATTTTCAGGCAAAAAAAATGCTAAAACACGTTTTTTTGGCCCAAAAAGTCGATTTGTACAGTGCTAGAAAAATTTCAATTTTCAGGCAAAAAAAATGCAAAAACACGTTTTTTTGGCCCAAAAAGTCGATTTGTACAGTGCTAGAAAAATTTCAATTTTCAGGCAAAAAAAATGCAAAAACACGTTTTTTTGGCCCAAAAAGTCGATTTGTACAGTGCTAGAAAAATTTCAATTTTCAGGCAAAAAAAATGCAAAAACACGTTTTTTTGGCCCAAAAAGTCGATTTGTACAGTGCTAGAAAAATTTCAATTTTCAGGCAAAAAAAATGCAAAAACACGATTTTTTGGCCCAAAAAGTCGATTTGCACTGTGCTAGAAAAATTTCAATTTTCAAGCAAAAAAAATGCAAAAACACGTTTTTTTGGCCCAAAAAGTCGATTTGCACTGTGCTAGAAAAATTTCAATTTTCAGGCAAAAAAAATGCAAAAACACGTTTTTTTGGCCCAAAAAGTCGATTTGCACTGTGCTAGAAAAATTTCAATTTTCAGGCAAAAAAAATGCTAAAACACGTTTTTTTGGCCCAAAAAGTCGATTTGTACTGTGCTTGAAAAATTTCAATTTTCAGGCAAAAAAAATGCAAAAACACGTTTTTTTGGCCCAAAAAGTCGATTTGTACAGTGCTAGAAAAATTTCAATTTTCAGGCAAAAAAAATGCAAAAACACGTTTTTTTGGCCCAAAAAGTCGATTTGTACAGTGCTAGAAAAATTTCAATTTTCAGGCAAAAAAAATGCTAAAACACGTTTTTTTGGCCCAAAAAGTCGATTTGTACAGTGCTAGAAAAATTTCAATTTTCAGGCAAAAAAAATGCTAAAACACGTTTTTTTGGCCCAAAAAGTCGATTTGCACTGTGCTAGAAAAATTTCAATTTTCAGGCAAAAAAAATGCAAAAACACGTTTTTTTGGCCCAAAAAGTCGATTTGTACAGTGCTAGAAAAATTTCAATTTTCAGGCAAAAAAAATGCAAAAACACGTTTTTTTGGCCCAAAAAGTCGATTTGTACAGTGCTAGAAAAATTTCAATTTTCAGGCAAAAAAAATGCAAAAACACGTTTTTTTGGCCCAAAAAGTCGATTTGTACAGTGCTAGAAAAATGTCAATTTTCAGGCAAAAAAAATGCTAAAACACGTTTTTTTGGCCCAAAAAGTCGATTTGTACAGTGCTAGAAAAATTTCAATTTTCAGGCAAAAAAAATGCTAAAACACGTTTTTTTGGCCCAAAAAGTCGATTTGCACTGTGCTAGAAAAATTTCAATTTTCAGGCAAAAAAAATGCAAAAACACGTTTTTTTGGCCCAAAAAGTCGATTTGTACAGTGCTAGAAAAATTTCATTTTTCAGGCAAAAAAAATGCAAAAACACGTTTTTTTGGCCCAAAAAGTCGATTTGTACAGTGCTAGAAAAATTTCAATTTTCAGGCAAAAAAAATGCTAAAACACGTTTTTTTGGCCCAAAAAGTCGATTTGCACTGTGCTAGAAAAATTTCAATTTTCAGGCAAAAAAAATGCAAAAACACGTTTTTTTGGCCCAAAAAGTCGATTTGCACTGTGCTAGAAAAATTTCAATTTTCAGGCAAAAAAAATGCAAAAACACGTTTTTTTGGCCCAAAAAGTCGATTTGTACAGTGCTAGAAAAATTTCAATTTTCAGGCAAAAAAAATGCTAAAACACGTTTTTTTGGCCCAAAAAGTCGATTTGCACTGTGCTAGAAAAATTTCAATTTTCAGGCAAAAAAAATGCAAAAACACGTTTTTTTGGCCCAAAAAGTCGATTTGCACTGTGCTAGAAAAATTTCAATTTTCAGGCAAAAAAAATGCAAAAACACGTTTTTTTGGCCCAAAAAGTCGATTTGTACTGTGCTAGAAAAATTTCAATTTTCAGGCAAAAAAAATGCTAAAACACGTTTTTTTGGCCCAAAAAGTCGATTTGTACTGTGCTTGAAAAATTTCAATTTTCAGGCAAAAAAAATGCAAAAACACGTTTTTTTGGCCCAAAAAGTCGATTTGTACAGTGCTAGAAAAATTTCAATTTTCAGGCAAAAAAAAATGCTAAAACACGTTTTTTTGGCCCAAAAAGTCGATTTGTACTCTGCTAGAAAAATTTCAATTTTCAGGCAAAAAAAATGCTAAAACTCGTTTTTTTGGCCCAAAAAGTCGATTTGTACAGTGCTAGAAAAATTTCAATTTTCAGGCAAAAAAAATGCAAAAACACGTTTTTTTGGCCCAAAAAGTCGATTTGTACTGTGCTTGAAAAATTTCAATTTTCAGGCAAAAAAAATGCTAAAACACGTTTTTTTGGCCCAAAAAGTCGATTTGTACAGTGCTAGAAAAATTTCAATTTTCAGGCAAAAAAAATGCAAAAACACGTTTTTTTGGCCCAAAAAGTCGATTTGTACAGTGCTAGAAAAATTTCAATTTTCAGGCAAAAAAAATGCAAAAACACGTTTTTTTGGCCCAAAAAGTCGATTTGTACAGTGCTAGAAAAATTTCAATTTTCAGGCAAAAAAAATGCTAAAACACGTTTTTTTGGCCCAAAAAGTCGATTTGTACAGTGCTAGAAAAATTTCAATTTTCAGGCAAAAAAAATGCAAAAACACGTTTTTTTGGCCCAAAAAGTCGATTTGTACAGTGCTAGAAAAATTTCAATTTTCAGGCAAAAAAAATGCAAAAACACGTTTTTATGGCCCAAAAAGTCGATTTGTACAGTGCTAGAAAAATTTCAATTTTCAGGCAAAAAAAATGCAAAAACACGTTTTTTTGGCCCAAAAAGTCGATTTGTACTCTGCTAGAAAAATTTCAATTTTCAGGCAAAAAAAATGCTAAAACACGTTTTTTTGGCCCAAAAAGTCGATTTGTACAGTGCTAGAAAAATTTCAATTTTCAGGCAAAAAAAATGCAAAAACACGTTTTTATGGCCCAAAAAGTCGATTTGTACAGTGCTAGAAAAATTTCAATTTTCAGGCAAAAAAAATGCAAAAACACGTTTTTTTGGCCCAAAAAGTCGATTTGCACTGTGCTAGAAAAATTTCAATTTTCAGGCAAAAAAAATGCTAAAACACGTTTTTTTGGCCCAAAAAGTCGATTTGTACAGTGCTAGAAAAATTTCAATTTTCAGGCAAAAAAAATGCTAAAACACGTTTTTTTGGCCCAAAAAGTCGATTTGTACAGTGCTAGAAAAATTTCAATTTTCAGGCAAAAAAAATGCTAAAACACGTTTTTTTGGCCCAAAAAGTCGATTTGTACAGTGCTAGAAAAATTTCAATTTTCAGGCAAAAAAAATGCAAAAACACGTTTTTTTGGCCCAAAAAGTCGATTTGTACAGTGCTAGAAAAATTTCAATTTTCAGGCAAAAAAAATGCAAAAACACGTTTTTTTGGCCCAAAAAGTCGATTTGTACAGTGCTAGAAAAATTTCAATTTTCAGGCAAAAAAAATGCTAAAACACGTTTTTTTGGCCCAAAAAGTCGATTTGTACAGTGCTAGAAAAATTTCAATTTTCAGGCAAAAAAAATGCTAAAACACGTTTTTTTGGCCCAAAAAGTCGATTTGCACTGTGCTAGAAAAATTTCAATTTTCAGGCAAAAAAAATGCAAAAACACGTTTTTTTGGCCCAAAAAGTCGATTTGTACAGTGCTAGAAAAATTTCAATTTTCAGGCAAAAAAAAATGCAAAAACACGTTTTTTTGGCCCAAAAAGTCGATTTGTACAGTGCTAGAAAAATTTCAATTTTCAGGCAAAAAAAATGCTAAAACACGTTTTTTTGGCCCAAAAAGTCGATTTGCACTGTGCTAGAAAAATTTCAATTTTCAGGCAAAAAAAATGCAAAAACACGTTTTTTTGGCCCAAAAAGTCGATTTGCACTGTGCTAGAAAAATTTCAATTTTCAGGCAAAAAAAATGCTAAAACACGTTTTTTTGGCCCAAAAAGTCGATTTGTACTGTGCTAGAAAAATTTCAATTTTCAGGCAAAAAAAATGCAAAAACACGTTTTTTTGGCCCAAAAAGTCGATTTGTACTGTGCTAGAAAAATTTCAATTTTCAGGCAAAAAAAATGCAAAAACACGTTTTTTTGGCCCAAAAAGTCGATTTGTACAGTGCTAGAAAAATTTCAATTTTCAGGCAAAAAAAATGCAAAAACACGTTTTTTTGGCCCAAAAAGTCGATTTGTACAGTGCTAGAAAAATTTCAATTTTCAGGCAAAAAAAATGCTAAAACACGTTTTTTTGGCCCAAAAAGTCGATTTGCACTGTGCTAGAAAAATTTCAATTTTCAGGCAAAAAAAATGCAAAAACACGTTTTTTTGGCCCAAAAAGTCGATTTGTACAGTGCTAGAAAAATTTCAATTTTCAGGCAAAAAAAATGCAAAAACACGTTTTTTTGGCCCAAAAAGTCGATTTGTACTGTGCTAGAAAAATTTCAATTTTCAGGCAAAAAAAATGCAAAAACACGTTTTTTTGGCCCAAAAAGTCGATTTGTACAGTGCTAGAAAAATTTCAATTTTCAGGCAAAAAAAATGCAAAAACACGTTTTTTTGGCCCAAAAAGTCGATTTGTACAGTGCTAGAAAAATTTCAATTTTCAGGCAAAAAAAATGCTAAAACACGTTTTTTTGGCCCAAAAAGTCGATTTGTACAGTGCTAGAAAAATTTCAATTTTCAGGCAAAAAAAATGCTAAAACACGTTTTTTTGGCCCAAAAAGTCGATTTGTACAGTGCTAGAAAAATTTCAATTTTCAGGCAAAAAAAATGCTAAAACACGTTTTTTTGGCCCAAAAAGTCGATTTGTACAGTGCTAGAAAAATTTCAATTTTCAGGCAAAAAAAATGCAAAAACACGTTTTTTTGGCCCAAAAAGTCGATTTGTACAGTGCTAGAAAAATTTCAATTTTCAGGCAAAAAAAATGCAAAAACACATTTTTTTGGCCCAAAAAGTCGATTTGCACTGTGCTAGAAAAATTTCAATTTTCAGGCAAAAAAAATGCAAAAACACGTTTTTTTGGCCCAAAAAGTCGATTTGCACTGTGCTAGAAAAATTTCAATTTTCAGGCAAAAAAAATGCTAAAACACGTTTTTTTGGCCCAAAAAGTCGATTTGTACTCTGCTAGAAAAATTTCAATTTTCAGGCAAAAAAAATGCTAAAACACGTTTTTTTGGCCCAAAAAGTCGATTTGTACTGTGCTTGAAAAATTTCAATTTTCAGGCAAAAAAAATGCAAAAACACGTTTTTTTGGCCCAAAAAGTCGATTTGTACAGTGCTAGAAAAATTTCAATTTTCAGGCAAAAAAAATGCAAAAACACGTTTTTTTGGCCCAAAAAGTCGATTTGTACAGTGCTAGAAAAATTTCAATTTTCAGGCAAAAAAAATGCTAAAACACGTTTTTTTGGCCCAAAAAGTCGATTTGCACTGTGCTAGAAAAATTTCAATTTTCAGGCAAAAAAAATGCAAAAACAAGTTTTTTTGGCCCAAAAAGTCGATTTGTACAGTGCTAGAAAAATTTCAATTTTCAGGCAAAAAAAATGCAAAAACACGTTTTTTTGGCCCAAAAAGTCGATTTGTACTGTGCTAGAAAAATTTCAATTTTCAGGCAAAAAAAATGCTAAAACACGTTTTTTTGGCCCAAAAAGTCGATTTGCACTGTGCTAGAAAAATTTCAATTTTCAGGCAAAAAAAATGCAAAAACACGTTTTTTTGGCCCAAAAAGTCGATTTGCACTGTGCTAGAAAAATTTCAATTTTCAGGCAAAAAAAATGCAAAAACACGTTTTTTTGGCCCAAAAAGTCGATTTGTACTGTGCTAGAAAAATTTCAATTTTCAGGCAAAAAAAATGCTAAAACACGTTTTTTTGGCCCAAAAAGTCGATTTGTACTGTGCTTGAAAAATTTCAATTTTCAGGCAAAAAAAATGCAAAAACACGTTTTTTTGGCCCAAAAAGTCGATTTGTACTGTGCTAGAAAAATTTCAATTTTCAGGCAAAAAAAATGCTAAAACACGTTTTTTTGGCCCAAAAAGTCGATTTGTACTGTGCTAGAAAAATTTCAATTTTCAGGCAAAAAAAATGCTAAAACACGTTTTTTTGGCCCAAAAAGTCGATTTGTACTGTGCTTGAAAAATTTCAATTTTCAGGCAAAAAAAATGCAAAAACACGTTTTTTTGGCCCAAAAAGTCGATTTGTACAGTGCTGAAAAATTTCAATTTTCAGGCAAAAAAAATGCAAAAACACGTTTTTTTGGCCCAAAAAGTCGATTTGTACAGTGCTAGAAAAATTTCAATTTTCAGGCAAAAAAAATGCTAAAACACGTTTTTTTGGCCCAAAAAGTCGATTTGCACTGTGCTAGAAAAATTTCAATTTTCAGGCAAAAAAAATGCAAAAACACGTTTTTTTGGCCCAAAAAGTCGATTTGTACAGTGCTAGAAAAATTTCAATTTTCAGGCAAAAAAAATGCTAAAA
Organism: Petrolisthes manimaculis; assembly: GCA_034508575.1. Classification (NCBI taxonomy): domain Eukaryota; kingdom Metazoa; phylum Arthropoda; class Malacostraca; order Decapoda; family Porcellanidae; genus Petrolisthes; species Petrolisthes manimaculis. The sequence continues at coordinate 133,873 of JAWZYT010004823.1, forward strand.
CACGTTTTTTTGGCCCAAAAAGTCGATTTGTACAGTGCTAGAAAAATTTCAATTTTCAGGCAAAAAAAATGCAAAAACACGTTTTTTTGGCCCAAAAAGTCGATTTGTACAGTGCTAGAAAAATTTCAATTTTCAGGCAAAAAAAATGCAAAAACACGTTTTTTTGGCCCAAAAAGTCGATTTGTACAGTGCTAGAAAAAATTCAATTTTCAGGCAAAAAAAATGCTAAAACACGTTTTTTTGGCCCAAAAAGTCGATTTGCACTGTGCTAGAAAAATTTCAATTTTCAGGCAAAAAAAATGCAAAAACACGTTTTTTTGGCCCAAAAAGTCGATTTGCACTGTGCTAGAAAAATTTCAATTTTCAGGCAAAAAAAATGCAAAAACACGTTTTTTTGGCCCAAAAAGTCGATTTGTACAGTGCTAGAAAAATTTCAATTTTCAGGCAAAAAAAATGCAAAAACACGTTTTTTTGGCCCAAAAAGTCGATTTGTACAGTGCTAGAAAAATTTCAATTTTCAGGCAAAAAAAATGCTAAAACACGTTTTTTTGGCCCAAAAAGTCGATTTGCACTGTGCTAGAAAAATTTCAATTTTCAGGCAAAAAAAATGCAAAAACACGTTTTTTTGGCCCAAAAAGTCGATTTGTACAGTGCTAGAAAAATTTCAATTTTCAGGCAAAAAAAATGCAAAAACACGTTTTTTTGGCCCAAAAAGTCGATTTGTACTGTGCTAGAAAAATTTCAATTTTCAGGCAAAAAAAATGCAAAAACACGTTTTTTTGGCCCAAAAAGTCGATTTGTACAGTGCTAGAAAAATTTCAATTTTCAGGCAAAAAAAATGCAAAAACACGTTTTTTTGGCCCAAAAAGTCGATTTGTACAGTGCTAGAAAAATTTCAATTTTCAGGCAAAAAAAATGCTAAAACACGTTTTTTTGGCCCAAAAAGTCGATTTGTACAGTGCTAGAAAAATTTCAATTTTCAGGCAAAAAAAATGCTAAAACACGTTTTTTTGGCCCAAAAAGTCGATTTGTACAGTGCTAGAAAAATTTCAATTTTCAGGCAAAAAAAATGCTAAAACACGTTTTTTTGGCCCAAAAAGTCGATTTGTACAGTGCTAGAAAAATTTCAATTTTCAGGCAAAAAAAATGCAAAAACACGTTTTTTTGGCCCAAAAAGTCGATTTGTACAGTGCTAGAAAAATTTCAATTTTCAGGCAAAAAAAATGCAAAAACACGTTTTTTTGGCCCAAAAAGTCGATTTGTACAGTGCTAGAAAAATTTCAATTTTCAGGCAAAAAAAATGCAAAAACACGTTTTTTTGGCCCAAAAAGTCGATTTGTACAGTGCTAGAAAAATTTCAATTTTCAGGCAAAAAAAATGCAAAAACACGTTTTTTTGGCCCAAAAAGTCGATTTGCACTGTGCTAGAAAAATTTCAATTTTCAAGCAAAAAAAATGCAAAAACACGTTTTTTTGGCCCAAAAAGTCGATTTGCACTGTGCTAGAAAAATTTCAATTTTCAGGCAAAAAAAATGCAAAAACACGTTTTTTTGGCCCAAAAAGTCGATTTGCACTGTGCTAGAAAAATTTCAATTTTCAGGCAAAAAAAATGCTAAAACACGTTTTTTTGGCCCAAAAAGTCGATTTGTACTGTGCTTGAAAAATTTCAATTTTCAGGCAAAAAAAATGCAAAAACACGTTTTTTTGGCCCAAAAAGTCGATTTGTACAGTGCTAGAAAAATTTCAATTTTCAGGCAAAAAAAATGCAAAAACACGTTTTTTTGGCCCAAAAAGTCGATTTGTTCAGTGCTAGAAAAATTTCAATTTTCAGGCAAAAAAAATGCTAAAACACGTTTTTTTGGCCCAAAAAGTCGATTTGTACAGTGCTAGAAAAATTTCAATTTTCAGGCAAAAAAAATGCTAAAACACGTTTTTTTGGCCCAAAAAGTCGATTTGCACTGTGCTAGAAAAATTTCAATTTTCAGGCAAAAAAAATGCAAAAACACGTTTTTTTGGCCCAAAAAGTCGATTTGTACAGTGCTAGAAAAATTTCAATTTTCAGGCAAAAAAAATGCAAAAACACGTTTTTTTGGCCCAAAAAGTCGATTTGTACAGTGCTAGAAAAATTTCAATTTTCAGGCAAAAAAAATGCAAAAACACGTTTTTTTGGCCCAAAAAGTCGATTTGTACAGTGCTAGAAAAATTTCAATTTTCAGGCAAAAAAAATGCTAAAACACGTTTTTTTGGCCCAAAAAGTCGATTTGTACAGTGCTAGAAAAATTTCAATTTTCAGGCAAAAAAAATGCTAAAACACGTTTTTTTGGCCCAAAAAGTCGATTTGTACAGTGCTAGAAAAATTTCAATTTTCAGGCAAAAAAAATGCAAAAACACGTTTTTTTGGCCCAAAAAGTCGATTTGTACAGTGCTAGAAAAATTTCAATTTTCAGGCAAAAAAAATGCAAAAACACGTTTTTTTGGCCCAAAAAGTCGATTTGTACAGTGCTAGAAAAATTTCAATTTTCAGGCAAAAAAAATGCTAAAACACGTTTTTTTGGCCCAAAAAGTCGATTTGTACAGTGCTAGAAAAATTTCAATTTTCAGGCAAAAAAAATGCTAAAACACGTTTTTTTGGCCCAAAAAGTCGATTTGCACTGTGCTAGAAAAATTTCAATTTTCAGGCAAAAAAAATGCAAAAACACGTTTTTTTGGCCCAAAAAGTCGATTTGTACAGTGCTAGAAAAATTTCAATTTTCAGGCAAAAAAAAATGCAAAAACACGTTTTTTTGGCCCAAAAAGTCGATTTGTACAGTGCTAGAAAAATTTCAATTTTCAGGCAAAAAAAATGCTAAAACACGTTTTTTTGGCCCAAAAAGTCGATTTGCACTGTGCTAGAAAAATTTCAATTTTCAGGCAAAAAAAATGCAAAAACACGTTTTTTTGGCCCAAAAAGTCGATTTGCACTGTGCTAGAAAAATTTCAATTTTCAGGCAAAAAAAATGCTAAAACACGTTTTTTTGGCCCAAAAAGTCGATTTGTACTGTGCTAGAAAAATTTCAATTTTCAGGCAAAAAAAATGCTAAAACACGTTTTTTTGGCCCAAAAAGTCGATTTGTACTGTGCTAGAAAAATTTCAATTTTCAGGCAAAAAAAATGCAAAAACACGTGTTTTTGGCCCAAAAAGTCGATTTGTACAGTGCTAGAAAAATTTCAATTTTCAGGCAAAAAAAATGCAAAAACACGTTTTTTTGGCCCAAAAAGTCGATTTGTACAGTGCTAGAAAAATTTCAATTTTCAGGCAAAAAAAATGCTAAAACACGTTTTTTTGGCCCAAAAAGTCGATTTGCACTGTGCTAGAAAAATTTCAATTTTCAGGCAAAAAAAATGCAAAAACACGTTTTTTTGGCCCAAAAAGTCGATTTGTACAGTGCTAGAAAAATTTCAATTTTCAGGCAAAAAAAATGCAAAAACACGTTTTTTTGGCCCAAAAAGTCGATTTGTACTGTGCTAGAGAAATTTCAATTTTCAGGCAAAAAAAATGCAAAAACACGTTTTTTTGGCCCAAAAAGTCGATTTGTACAGTGCTAGAAAAATTTCAATTTTCAGGCAAAAAAAATGCAAAAACACGTTTTTTTGGCCCAAAAAGTCGATTTGTACAGTGCTAGAAAAATTTCAATTTTCAGGCAAAAAAAATGCTAAAACACGTTTTTTTGGCCCAAAAAGTCGATTTGTACAGTGCTAGAAAAATTTCAATTTTCAGGCAAAAAAAATGCTAAAACACGTTTTTTTGGCCCAAAAAGTCGATTTGTACAGTGCTAGAAAAATTTCAATTTTCAGGCAAAAAAAATGCTAAAACACGTTTTTTTGGCCCAAAAAGTCGATTTGTACAGTGCTAGAAAAATTTCAATTTTCAGGCAAAAAAAATGCAAAAACACGTTTTTTTGGCCCAAAAAGTCGATTTGTACAGTGCTAGAAAAATTTCAATTTTCAGGCAAAAAAAATGCAAAAACACGTTTTTTTGGCCCAAAAAGTCGATTTGTACAGTGCTAGAAAAATTTCAATTTTCAGGCAAAAAAAATGCAAAAACACGTTTTTTTGGCCCAAAAAGTCGATTTGTACAGTGCTAGAAAAATTTCAATTTTCAGGCAAAAAAAATGCAAAAACACGTTTTTTTGGCCCAAAAAGTCGATTTGCACTGTGCTAGAAAAATTTCAATTTTCAAGCAAAAAAAATGCAAAAACACGTTTTTTTGGCCCAAAAAGTCGATTTGCACTGTGCTAGAAAAATTTCAATTTTCAGGCAAAAAAAATGCAAAAACACGTTTTTTTGGCCCAAAAAGTCGATTTGCACTGTGCTAGAAAAATTTCAATTTTCAGGCAAAAAAAATGCTAAAACACGTTTTTTTGGCCCAAAAAGTCGATTTGTACTGTGCTTGAAAAATTTCAATTTTCAGGCAAAAAAAATGCAAAAACACGTTTTTTTGGCCCAAAAAGTCCATTTGTACAGTGCTAGAAAAATTTCAATTTTCAGGCAAAAAAAATGCAAAAACACGTTTTTTTGGCCCAAAAAGTCGATTTGTACAGTGCTAGAAAAATTTCAATTTTCAGGCAAAAAAAATGCTAAAACACGTTTTTTTGGCCCAAAAAGTCGATTTGTACAGTGCTAGAAAAATTTCAATTTTCAGGCAAAAAAAATGCTAAAACACGTTTTTTTGGCCCAAAAAGTCGATTTGCACTGTGCTAGAAAAATTTCAATTTTCAGGCAAAAAAAATGCAAAAACACGTTTTTTTGGCCCAAAAAGTCGATTTGTACAGTGCTAGAAAAATTTCAATTTTCAGGCAAAAAAAATGCAAAAACACGTTTTTTTGGCCCAAAAAGTCGATTTGTACAGTGCTAGAAAAATTTCAATTTTCAGGCAAAAAAAATGCAAAAACACGTTTTTTTGGCCCAAAAAGTCGATTTGTACAGTGCTAGAAAAATTTCAATTTTCAGGCAAAAAAAATGCTAAAACACGTTTTTTTGGCCCAAAAAGTCGATTTGTACAGTGCTAGAAAAATTTCAATTTTCAGGCAAAAAAAATGCTAAAACACGTTTTTTTGGCCCAAAAAGTCGATTTGCACTGTGCTAGAAAAATTTCAATTTTCAGGCAAAAAAAATGCAAAAACACGTTTTTTTGGCCCAAAAAGTCGATTTGTACAGTGCTAGAAAAATTTCATTTTTCAGGCAAAAAAAATGCAAAAACACGTTTTTTTGGCCCAAAAAGTCGATTTGTACAGTGCTAGAAAAATTTCAATTTTCAGGCAAAAAAAATGCTAAAACACGTTTTTTTGGCCCAAAAAGTCGATTTGCACTGTGCTAGAAAAATTTCAATTTTCAGGCAAAAAAAAATGCAAAAACACGTTTTTTTGGCCCAAAAAGTCGATTTGCACTGTGCTAGAAAAATTTCAATTTTCAGGCAAAAAAAATGCAAAAACACGTTTTTTTGGCCCAAAAAGTCGATTTGTACAGTGCTAGAAAAATTTCAATTTTCAGGCAAAAAAAATGCTAAAACACGTTTTTTTGGCCCAAAAAGTCGATTTGCACTGTGCTAGAAAAATTTCAATTTTCAGGAAAAAAAAAATGCAAAAACACGTTTTTTTGGCCCAAAAAGTCGATTTGCACTGTGCTAGAAAAATTTCAATTTTCAGGCAAAAAAAATGCAAAAACACGTTTTTTTGGCCCAAAAAGTCGATTTGTACTGTGCTAGAAAAATTTCAATTTTCAGGCAAAAAAAATGCTAAAACACGTTTTTTTGGCCCAAAAAGTCGATTTGTACTGTGCTTGAAAAATTTCAATTTTCAGGCAAAAAAAATGCAAAAACACGTTTTTTTGGCCCAAAAAGTCGATTTGTACAGTGCTAGAAAAATTTCAATTTTCAGGCAAAAAAAAATGCTAAAACACGTTTTTTTGGCCCAAAAAGTCGATTTGTACTCTGCTAGAAAAATTTCAATTTTCAGGCAAAAAAAATGCTAAAACACGTTTTTTTGGCCCAAAAAGTCGATTTGTACAGTGCTAGAAAAATTTCAATTTTCAGGCAAAAAAAATGCAAAAACACGTTTTTTTGGCCCAAAAAGTCGATTTGTACTGTGCTTGAAAAATTTCAATTTTCAGGCAAAAAAAATGCTAAAACACGTTTTTTTGGCCCAAAAAGTCGATTTGTACAGTGCTAGAAAAATTTCAATTTTCAGGCAAAAAAAATGCAAAAACACGTTTTTTTGGCCCAAAAAGTCGATTTGTACAGTGCTAGAAAAATTTCAATTTTCAGGCAAAAAAAATGCAAAAACACGTTATTTTGGCCCAAAAAGTCGATTTGTACAGTGCTAGAAAAATTTCAATTTTCAGGCAAAAAAAATGCTAAAACACGTTTTTTTGGCCCAAAAAGTCGATTTGTACAGTGCTAGAAAAATTTCAATTTTCAGGCAAAAAAAATGCAAAAACACGTTTTTTTGGCCCAAAAAGTCGATTTGTACAGTGCTAGAAAAATTTCAATTTTCAGGCAAAAAAAATGCAAAAACACGTTTTTATGGCCCAAAAAGTCGATTTGTACAGTGCTAGAAAAATTTCAATTTTCAGGCAAAAAAAATGCAAAAACACGTTTTTTTGGCCCAAAAAGTCGATTTGTACTCTGCTAGAAAAATTTCAATTTTCAGGCAAAAAAAATGCTAAAACACGTTTTTTTGGCCCAAAAAGTCGATTTGTACAGTGCTAGAAAAATTTCAATTTTCAGGCAAAAAAAATGCAAAAACACGTTTTTATGGCCCAAAAAGTCGATTTGTACAGTGCTAGAAAAATTTCAATTTTCAGGCAAAAAAAATGCAAAAACACGTTTTTTTGGCCCAAAAAGTCGATTTGCACTGTGCTAGAAAAATTTCAATTTTCAGGCAAAAAAAATGCTAAAACACGTTTTTTTGGCCCAAAAAGTCGATTTGTACAGTGCTAGAAAAATTTCAATTTTCAGGCAAAAAAAATGCTAAAACACGTTTTTTTGGCCCAAAAAGTCGATTTGTACAGTGCTAGAAAAATTTCAATTTTCAGGCAAAAAAAATGCTAAAACACGTTTTTTTGGCCCAAAAAGTCGATTTGTACAGTGCTAGAAAAATTTCAATTTTCAGGCAAAAAAAATGCAAAAACACGTTTTTTTGGCCCAAAAAGTCGATTTGTACAGTGCTAGAAAAATTTCAATTTTCAGGCAAAAAAAATGCAAAAACACGTTTTTTTGGCCCAAAAAGTCGATTTGTACAGTGCTAGAAAAATTTCAATTTTCAGGCAAAAAAAATGCTAAAACACGTTTTTTTGGCCCAAAAAGTCGATTTGTACAGTGCTAGAAAAATTTCAATTTTCAGGCAAAAAAAATGCTAAAACACGTTTTTTTGGCCCAAAAAGTCGATTTGCACTGTGCTAGAAAAATTTCAATTTTCAGGCAAAAAAAATGCAAAAACACGTTTTTTTGGCCCAAAAAGTCGATTTGTACAGTGCTAGAAAAATTTCAATTTTCAGGCAAAAAAAAATGCAAAAACACGTTTTTTTGGCCCAAAAAGTCGATTTGTACAGTGCTAGAAAAATTTCAATTTTCAGGCAAAAAAAATGCTAAAACACGTTTTTTTGGCCCAAAAAGTCGATTTGCACTGTGCTAGAAAAATTTCAATTTTCAGGCAAAAAAAATGCAAAAACACGTTTTTTTGGCCCAAAAAGTCGATTTGCACTGTGCTAGAAAAATTTCAATTTTCAGGCAAAAAAAATGCTAAAACACGTTTTTTTGGCCCAAAAAGTCGATTTGTACTGTGCTAGAAAAATTTCAATTTTCAGGCAAAAAAAATGCTAAAACACGTTTTTTTGGCCCAAAAAGTCGATTTGTACTGTGCTAGAAAAATTTCAATTTTCAGGCAAAAAAAATGCAAAAACACGTTTTTTTGGCCCAAAAAGTCGATTTGTACAGTGCTAGAAAAATTTCAATTTTCAGGCAAAAAAAATGCAAAAACACGTTTTTTTGGCCCAAAAAGTCGATTTGTACAGTGCTAGAAAAATTTCAATTTTCAGGCAAAAAAAATGCTAAAACACGTTTTTTTGGCCCAAAAAGTCGATTTGCACTGTGCTAGAAAAATTTCAATTTTCAGGCAAAAAAAATGCAAAAACACTTTTTTTGGCCCAAAAAGTCGATTTGTACAGTGCTAGAAAAATTTCAATTTTCAGGCAAAAAAAATGCAAAAACACGTTTTTTTGGCCCAAAAAGTCGATTTGTACTGTGCTAGAAAAATTTCAATTTTCAGGCAAAAAAAATGCAAAAACACGTTTTTTTGGCCCAAAAAGTCGATTTGTACAGTGCTAGAAAAATTTCAATTTTCAGGCAAAAAAAATGCAAAAACACGTTTTTTTGGCCCAAAAAGTCGATTTGTACAGTGCTAGAAAAATTTCAATTTTCAGGCAAAAAAAATGCTAAAACACGTTTTTTTGGCCCAAAAAGTCGATTTGTACAGTGCTAGAAAAATTTCAATTTTCAGGCAAAAAAAATGCTAAAACACGTTTTTTTGGCCCAAAAAGTCGATTTGTACAGTGCTAGAAAAATTTCAATTTTCAGGCAAAAAAAATGCTAAAACACGTTTTTTTGGCCCAAAAAGTCGATTTGTACTCTGCTAGAAAAATTTCAATTTTCAGGCAAAAAAAATGCAAAAACACGTTTTTTTGGCCCAAAAAGTCGATTTGTACAGTGCTAGAAAAATTTCAATTTTCAGGCAAAAAAAATGCAAAAACACGTTTTTTTGGCCCAAAAAGTCGATTTGTACTGTGCTTGAAAAATTTCAATTTTCAGGCAAAAAAAATGCTAAAACACGTTTTTTTGGCCCAAAAAGTCGATTTGTACAGTGCTAGAAAAATTTCAATTTTCAGGCAAAAATAATGCAAAAACACGTTTTTTTGGCCCAAAAAGTCGATTTGTACAGTGCTAGAAAAATTTCAATTTTCAGGCAAAAAAAATGCAAAAACACGTTTTTTTGGCCCAAAAAGTCGATTTGTACAGTGCTAGAAAAATTTCAATTTTCAGGCAAAAAAAATGCTAAAACACGTTTTTTTGGCCCAAAAAGTCGATTTGCACTGTGCTAGAAAAATTTCAATTTTCAGGCAAAAAAAATGCAAAAACACGTTTTTTTGGCCCAAAAAGTCGATTTGTACAGTGCTAGAAAAATTTCAATTTTCAGGCAAAAAAAATGCAAAAACACGTTTTTTTGGCCCAAAAAGTCGATTTGTACATTGCTAGAAAAATTTCAATTTTCAGGCAAAAAAAATGCAAAAACACGTTTTTTTGGCCCAAAAAGTCGATTTGTACAGTGCTAGAAAAATTTCAATTTTCAGGCAAAAAAAATGCTAAAACACGTTTTTTTGGCCCAAAAAGTCGATTTGTACAGTGCTAGAAAAATTTCAATTTTCAGGCAAAAAAAATGCTAAAACACGTTTTTTTGGCCCAAAAAGTCGATTTGTACAGTGCTAGAAAAATTTCAATTTTCAGGCAAAAAAAATGCTAAAACACGTTTTTTTGGCCCAAAAAGTCGATTTGTACAGTGCTAGAAAAATTTCAATTTTCAGGCAAAAAAAATGCAAAAACACGTTTTTTTGGCCCAAAAAGTCGATTTGTACAGTGCTAGAAAAATTTCAATTTTCAGGCAAAAAAAATGCAAAAACACGTTTTTTTGGCCCAAAAAGTCGATTTGTACAGTGCTAGAAAAATTTCAATTTTCAGGCAAAAAAAATGCAAAAACACGTTTTTTTGGCCCAAAAAGTCGATTTGTACTGTGCTAGAAAAATTTCAATTTTCAGGCAAAAAAAATGCAAAAACACGTTTTTTTGGCCCAAAAAGTCGATTTGTACTGTGCTAGAAAAATTTCAATTTTCAGGCAAAAAAAATGCAAAAACACGTTTTTTTGGCCCAAAAAGTCGATTTGTACAGTGCTAGAAAAATTTCAATTTTCAGGCAAAAAAAATGCTAAAACACGTTTTTTTGGCCCAAAAAGTCGATTTGTACAGTGCTAGAAAAATTTCAATTTTCAGGCAAAAAAAATGCTAAAACACGTTTTTTTTGGCCCAAAAAGTCGATTTGTACAGTGCTAGAAAAATTTCAATTTTCAGGCAAAAAAAATGCTAAAACACGTTTTTTTGGCCCAAAAAGTCGATTTGTACAGTGCTAGAAAAATTTCAATTTTCAGGCAAAAAAAATGCAAAAACACGTTTTTTTGGCCCAAAAAGTCGATTTGTACAGTGCTAGAAAAATTTCAATTTTCAGGCAAAAAAAATGCAAAAACACGTTTTTTTGGCCCAAAAAGTCGATTTGTACAGTGCTAGAAAAATTTCAATTTTCAGGCAAAAAAAATGCAAAAACACGTTTTTTTGGCCCAAAAAGTCGATTTGTACAGTGCTAGAAAAATTTCAATTTTCAGGCAAAAAAAATGCAAAAACACGTTTTTTTGGCCCAAAAAGTCGATTTGTACAGTGCTAGAAAAATTTCAATTTTCAGGCAAAAAAAATGCAAAAACACGTTTTTTTGGCCCAAAAAGTCGATTTGCACTGTGCTAGAAAAATTTCAATTTTCAGGCAAAAAAAATGCAAAAACACGTTTTTTTGGCCCAAAAAGTCGATTTGCACTGTGCTAGAAAAATTTCAATTTTCAGGCAAAAAAAATGCTAAAACACGTTTTTTTGGCCCAAAAAGTCGATTTGTACTCTGCTAGAAAAATTTCAATTTTCAGGCAAAAAAAATGCTAAAACACGTTTTTTTGGCCCAAAAAGTCGATTTGTACTGTGCTTGAAAAATTTCAATTTTCAGGCAAAAAAAATGCAAAAACACGTTTTTTTGGCCCAAAAAGTCGATTTGTACAGTGCTAGAAAAATTTCAATTTTCAGGCAAAAAAAATGCAAAAACACGTTTTTTTGGCCCAAAAAGTCGATTTGTACAGTGCTAGAAAAATTTCAATTTTCAGGCAAAAAAAATGCAAAAACACGTTTTTTTGGCCCAAAAAGTCGATTTGTACTGTGCTAGAAAAATTTCAATTTTCAGGCAAAAAAAATGCAAAAACACGTTTTTTTGGCCCAAAAAGTCGATTTGTACTGTGCTAGAAAAATTTCAATTTTCAGGCAAAAAAAATGCAAAAACACGTTTTTTTGGCCCAAAAAGTCGATTTGTACTGTGCTAGAAAAATTTCAATTTTCAGGCAAAAAAAATGCTAAAACACGTTTTTTTGGCCCAAAAAGTCGATTTGTACTCTGCTAGAAAAATTTCAATTTTCAGGCAAAAAAAATGCTAAAACACGTTTTTTTGGCCCAAAAAGTCGATTTGTACTGTGCTTGAAAAATTTCAATTTTCAGGCAAAAAAAATGCAAAAACACGTTTTTTTGGCCCAAAAAGTCGATTTGTACAGTGCTAGAAAAATTTCAATTTTCAGGCAAAAAAAATGCAAAAACACGTTTTTTTGGCCCAAAAAGTCGATTTGTACAGTGCTAGAAAAATTTCAATTTTTAGGCAAAAAAAATGCAAAAACACGTTTTTTTGGCCCAAAAAGTCGATTTGTACTGTGCTAGAAAAATTTCAATTTTCAGGCAAAAAAAATGCAAAAACACGTTTTTTTGGCCCAAAAAGTCGATTTGTACAGTGCTAGAAAAATTTCAATTTTCAGGCAAAAAAAATGCAAAAACACGTTTTTTTGGCCCAAAAAGTCGATTTGTACAGTGCTAGAAAAATTTCAATTTTCAGGCAAAAAAAATGCAAAAACACGTTTTTTTGGCCCAAAAAGTCGATTTGTACAGTGCTAGAAAAATTTCAATTTTCAGGCAAAAAAAATGCTAAAACACGTTTTTTTGGCCCAAAAAGTCGATTTGCACTGTGCTAGAAAAATTTCAATTTTCAGGCAAAAAAAATGCAAAAACACGTTTTTTTGGCCCAAAAAGTCGATTTGCACTGTGCTAGAAAAATTTCAATTTTCAGGCAAAAAAAATGCAAAAACACGTTTTTTTGGCCCAAAAAGTCGATTTGTACAGTGCTAGAAAAATTTCAATTTTCAGGCAAAAAAAATGCTAAAACACGTTTTTTTGGCCCAAAAAGTCGATTTGCACTGTGCTAGAAAAATTTCAATTTTCAGGCAAAAAAAATGCAAAAACACGTTTTTTTGGCCCAAAAAGTCGATTTGCACTGTGCTAGAAAAATTTCAATTTTCAGGCAAAAAAAATGCTAAAACACGTTTTTTTGGCCCAAAAAGTCGATTTGTACTGTGCTAGAAAAATTTCAATTTTCAGGCAAAAAAAATGCAAAAACACGTTTTTTTGGCCCAAAAAGTCGATTTGTACAGTGCTAGAAAAATTTCAATTTTCAGGCAAAAAAAATGCAAAAACACGTTTTTTTGGCCCAAAAAGTCGATTTGTACTGTGCTAGAAAAATTTCAATTTTCAGGCAAAAAAAATGCTAAAACACGTTTTTTTGGCCCAAAAAGTCGATTTGTACTCTGCTAGAAAAATTTCAATTTTCAGGCAAAAAAAATGCTAAAACACGTTTTTTTGGCCCAAAAAGTCGATTTGTACTGTGCTTGAAAAATTTCAATTTTCAGGCAAAAAAAATGCAAAAACACGTTTTTTTGGCCCAAAAAGTCGATTTGTACAGTGCTAGAAAAATTTCAATTTTCAGGCAAAAAAAATGCAAAAACACGTTTTTTTGGCCCAAAAAGTCGATTTGTACAGTGCTAGAAAAATTTCAATTTTTAGGCAAAAAAAATGCAAAAACACGTTTTTTTGGCCCAAAAAGTCGATTTGTACTGTGCTAGAAAAATTTCAATTTTCAGGCAAAAAAAATGCAAAAACACGTTTTTTTGGCCCAAAAAGTCGATTTGTACAGTGCTAGAAAAATTTCAATTTTCAGGCAAAAAAAATGCAAAAACACGTTTTTTTGGCCCAAAAAGTCGATTTGTACAGTGCTAGAAAAATTTCAATTTTCAGGCAAAAAAAATGCAAAAACACGTTTTTTTGGCCCAAAAAGTCGATTTGTACAGTGCTAGAAAAATTTCAATTTTCAGGCAAAAAAAATGCTAAAACACGTTTTTTTGGCCCAAAAAGTCGATTTGCACTGTGCTAGAAAAATTTCAATTTTCAGGCAAAAAAAATGCAAAAACACGTTTTTTTGGCCCAAAAAGTCGATTTGCACTGTGCTAGAAAAATTTCAATTTTCAGGCAAAAAAAATGCAAAAACACGTTTTTTTGGCCCAAAAAGTCGATTTGTACAGTGCTAGAAAAATGTCAATTTTCAGGCAAAAAAAATGCTAAAACACGTTTTTTTGGCCCAAAAAGTCGATTTGCACTGTGCTAGAAAAATTTCAATTTTCAGGCAAAAAAAATGCAAAAACACGTTTTTTTGGCCCAAAAAGTCGATTTGCACTGTGCTAGAAAAATTTCAATTTTCAGGCAAAAAAAATGCTAAAACACGTTTTTTTGGCCCAAAAAGTCGATTTGTACTGTGCTAGAAAAATTTCAATTTTCAGGCAAAAAAAATGCAAAAACACGTTTTTTTGGCCCAAAAAGTCGATTTGTACAGTGCTAGAAAAATTTCAATTTTCAGGCAAAAAAAATGCTAAAACACGTTTTTTTGGCCCAAAAAGTCGATTTGTACTGTGCTAGAAAAATTTCAATTCTCAGGCAAAAAAAATGCAAAAACACGTTTTTTTGGCCCAAAAAGTCGATTTGTACAGTGCTAGAAAAATTTCAATTTTCAGGCAAAAAAAATGCTAAAACACGTTTTTTTGGCCCAAAAAGTCGATTTGTACAGTGCTAGAAAAATTTCAATTTTCAGGCAAAAAAAATGCAAAAACACGTTTTTTTGGCCCAAAAAGTCGATTTGTACAGTGCTAGAAAAATTTCAATTTTCAGGCAAAAAAAATGCAAAAACACGTTTTTTTGGCCCAAAAAGTCGATTTGTACAGTGCTAGAAAAATTTCAATTTTCAGGCAAAAAAAATGCAAAAACACGTTTTTTTGGCCCAAAAAGTCGATTTGTACTGTGCTAGAAAAATTTCAATTTTCAGGCAAAAAAAATGCAAAAACACGTTTTTTTGGCCCAAAAAGTCGATTTGTACTGTGCTAGAAAAATTTCAATTTTCAGGCAAAAAAAATGCAAAAACACGTTTTTTTGGCCCAAAAAGTCGATTTGTACAGTGCTAGAAAAATTTCAATTTTCAGGCAAAAAAAATGCTAAAACACGTTTTTTTGGCCCAAAAAGTCGATTTGTACAGTGCTAGAAAAATTTCAATTTTCAGGCAAAAAAAATGCTAAAACACGTTTTTTTGGCCCAAAAAGTCGATTTGCACTGTGCTAGAAAAATTTCAATTTTCAGGCAAAAAAAATGCAAAAACACGTTTTTTTGGCCCAAAAAGTCGATTTGCACTGTGCTAGAAAAATTTCAATTTTCAGGCAAAAAAAATGCAAAAACACGTTTTTTTGGCCCAAAAAGTCGATTTGTACAGTGCTAGAAAAATTTCAATTTTCAGGCAAAAAAAATGCTAAAACACGTTTTTTTGGCCCAAAAAGTCGATTTGCACTGTGCTAGAAAAATTTCAATTTTCAGGCAAAAAAAATGCAAAAACACGTTTTTTTGGCCCAAAAAGTCGATTTTCACTGTGCTAGAAAAATTTCAATTTTCAGGCAAAAAAAATGCAAAAACACGTTTTTTTGGCCCAAAAAGTCGATTTGTACTGTGCTAGAAAAATTTCAATTTTCAGGCAAAAAAAATGCTAAAACACGTTTTTTTGGCCCAAAAAGTCGATTTGTACTGTGCTTGAAAAATTTCAATTTTCAGGCAAAAAAAATGCAAAAACACGTTTTTTTGGCCCAAAAAGTCGATTTGTACTGTGCTAGAAAAATTTCAATTTTCAGGCAAAAAAAATGCTAAAACACGTTTTTTTGGCCCAAAAAGTCGATTTGTACTCTGCTAGAAAAATTTCAATTTTCAGGCAAAAAAAAGGCTAAAACACGTTTTTTTGGCCCAAAAAGTCGATTTGTACTGTGCTTGAAAAATTTCAATTTTCAGGCAAAAAAAATGCAAAAACACGTTTTTTTGGCCCAAAAAGTCGATTTGTACAGTGCTAGAAAAATTTCAATTTTCAGGCAAAAAAAATGCAAAAACACGTTTTTTTGGCCCAAAAAGTCGATTTGTACTGTGCTTGAAAAATTTCAATTTTCAGGCAAAAAAAATGCTAAAACACGTTTTTTTGGCCCAAAAAGTCGATTTGTACAGTGCTAGAAAAATTTCAATTTTCAGGCAAAAAAAATGCTAAAACACGTTTTTTTGGCCCAAAAAGTCGATTTGCACTGTGCTAGAAAAATTTCAATTTTCAGGCAAAAAAAATGCAAAAACACGTTTTTTTTGGCCCAAAAAGTCGATTTGTACAGTGCTAGAAAAATTTCAATTTTCAGGCAAAAAAAATGCTAAAACACGTTTTTTTGGCCCAAAAAGTCGATTTGCACTGTGCTAGAAAAATTTCTATTTTCCGGCAAAAAAAATGCAAAAACACTTTTTTTTGCCCCAAAAAGTCGATTTGCACTGTGCTAGAAAAATTTCAATTTTCAGGCAAAAAAAATGCTAAAACACGTTTTTTTGGCCCAAAAAGTCGATTTGTACTCTGCTAGAAAAATTTAAATTTTCAGGCAAAAAAAATGCTAAAACACGTTTTTTTGGCCCAAAAAGTCGATTTGTACTGTGCTTGAAAAATTTCAATTTTCAGGCAAAAAAAATGCAAAAACACGTTTTTTTGGCCCAAAAAGTCGATTTGTACAGTGCTAGAAAAATTTCAATTTTCAGGCAAAAAAAATGCAAAAACACGTTTTTTTGGCCCAAAAAGTCGATTTGTACAGTGCTAGAAAAATTTCAATTTTCAGGCAAAAAAAATGCAAAAACACGTTTTTTTGGCCCAAAAAGTCGATTTGTACTGTGCTAGAAAAATTTCAATTTTCAGGCAAAAAAAATGCTAAAACACGTTTTTTTGGCCCAAAAAGTCGATTTGTACTGTGCTAGAAAAATTTCAATTTTCAGGCAAAAAAAATGCTAAAACACGTTTTTTTTGGCCCAAAAAGTCGATTTGTACTCTGCTAGAAAAATTTCAATTTTCAGGCAAAAAAAATGCTAAAACACGTTTTTTTGGCCCAAAAAGTCGATTTGTACTGTGCTTGAAAAATTTCAATTTTCAGGCAAAAAAAATGCAAAAACACGTTTTTTTGGCCCAAAAAGTCGATTTGTACAGTGCTAGAAAAATTTCAATTTTCAGGCAAAAAAAATGCAAAAACACGTTTTTTTGGCCCAAAAAGTCGATTTGTACAGTGCTAGAAAAATTTCAATTTTCAGGCAAAAAAAATGCAAAAACAAGTTTTTTTGGCCCAAAAAGTCGATTTGTACTGTGCTAGAAAAATTTCAATTTTCAGGCAAAAATAATGCAAAAACACGTTTTTTTGGCCCAAAAAGTCGATTTGTACAGTGCTAGAAAAATTTCAATTTTCAGGCAAAAAAAATGCAAAAACACGTTTTTTTGGCCCAAAAAGTCGATTTGTACAGTGCTAGAAAAATTTCAATTTTCAGGCAAAAAAAATGCTAAAACACGTTTTTTTGGCCCAAAAAGTCGATTTGTACAGTGCTAGAAAAATTTCAATTTTCAGGCAAAAAAAATGCAAAAACACGTTTTTTTGGCCCAAAAAGTCGATTTGTACAGTGCTAGAAAAATTTCAATTTTCAGGCAAAAAAAATGCTAAAACACGTTTTTTTGGCCCAAAAAGTCGATTTGTACAGTGCTAGAAAAATTTCAATTTTCAGGCAAAAAAAATGCTAAAACACGTTTTTTTGGCCCAAAAAGTCGATTTGTACAGTGCTAGAAAAATTTCAATTTTCAGGCAAAAAAAATGCAAAAACACGTTTTTTTGGCCCAAAAAGTCGATTTGTACAGTGCTAGAAAAATTTCAATTTTCAGGCAAAAAAAATGCTAAAACACGTTTTTTTGGCCCAAAAAGTCGATTTGCACTGTGCTAGAAAAATTTCAATTTTCAGGCAAAAAAAATGCAAAAACACGTTTTTTTTGCCCAAAAAGTCGATTTGCACTGTGCTAGAAAAATTTCAATTTTCAGGCAAAAAAAATGCAAAAACACGTTTTTTTGGCCCAAAAAGTCGATTTGTACTGTGCTAGAAAAATTTCAATTTTCAGGCAAAAAAAATGCTAAAACACGTTTTTTTGGCCCAAAAAGTCGATTTGTACTCTGCTAGAAAAATTTCAATTTTCAGGCAAAAAAAATGCTAAAACACGTTTTTTTGGCCCAAAAAGTCGATTTGTACTGTGCTTGAAAAATTTCAATTTTCAGGCAAAAAAAATGCAAAAACACGTTTTTTTGGCCCAAAAAGTCGATTTGTACAGTGCTAGAAAAATTTCAATTTTCAGGCAAAAAAAATGCAAAAACACGTTTTTTTGGCCCAAAAAGTCGATTTGTACAGTGCTAGAAAAATTTCAATTTTCAGGCAAAAAAAATGCAAAAACACGTTTTTTTGGCCCAAAAAGTCGATTTGTACAGTGCTAGAAAAATTTCAATTTTCAGGCAAAAAAAATGCAAAAACACGTTTTTTTGGCCCAAAAAGTCGATTTGTACAGTGCTAGAAAAATTTCAATTTTCAGGCAAAAAAAATGCTAAAACACGTTTTTTTGGCCCAAAAAGTCGATTTGCACTGTGCTAGAAAAATTTCAATTTTCAGGCAAAAAAAATGCAAAAACACGTTTTTTTGGCCCAAAAAGTCGATTTGTACAGTGCTAGAAAAATTTTAATTTTCAGGCAAAAAAAATGCAAAAACACGTTTTTTTGGCCCAAAAAGTCGATTTGTACAGTGCTAGAAAAATTTCAATTTTCAGGCAAAAAAAATGCTAAAA
This sequence comes from Petrolisthes manimaculis, assembly GCA_034508575.1. Lineage (NCBI taxonomy): Eukaryota > Metazoa > Arthropoda > Malacostraca > Decapoda > Porcellanidae > Petrolisthes > Petrolisthes manimaculis. The sequence continues at coordinate 151,821 of JAWZYT010004823.1, forward strand.
CACGTTTTTTTGGCCCAAAAAGTCGATTTGCACTGTGCTAGAAAAATTTCAATTTTCAGGCAAAAAAAATGCAAAAACACGTTTTTTTGGCCCAAAAAGTCGATTTGCACTGTGCTAGAAAAATTTCAATTTTCAGGCAAAAAAAATGCTAAAACACGTTTTTTTGGCCCAAAAAGTCGATTTGTACTGTGCTAGAAAAATTTCAATTTTCAGGCAAAAAAAATGCTAAAACACATTTTTTTGGCCCAAAAAGTCGATTTGTACTGTGCTAGAAAAATTTCAATTTTCAGGCAAAAAAAATGCAAAAACACGTTTTTTTGGCCCAAAAAGTCGATTTGTACAGTGCTAGAAAAATTTCAATTTTCAGGCAAAAAAAATGCTAAAACACGTTTTTTTTGGCCCAAAAAGTCGATTTGCACTGTGCTAGAAAAATTTCAATTTTCAGGCAAAAAAAATGCAAAAACACGTTTTTTTGGCCCAAAAAGTCGATTTGTACAGTGCTAGAAAAATTTCAATTTTCAGGCAAAAAAAATGCAAAAACACGTTTTTTTGGCCCAAAAAGTCGATTTGTACAGTGCTAGAAAAATTTCAATTTTCAGGCAAAAAAAATGCTAAAACACGTTTTTTTGGCCCAAAAAGTCGATTTGTACAGTGCTAGAAAAATTTCAATTTTCAGGCAAAAAAAATGCTAAAACACGTTTTTTTGGCCCAAAAAGTCGATTTGTACAGTGCTAGAAAAATTTCAATTTTCAGGCAAAAAAAATGCTAAAACACGTTTTTTTGGCCCAAAAAGTCGATTTGTACAGTGCTAGAAAAATTTCAATTTTCAAGCAAAAAAAATGCAAAAACACGTTTTTTTGGCCCAAAAAGTCGATTTGTACAGTGCTAGAAAAATTTCAATTTTCAGGCAAAAAAAATGCAAAAACACGTTTTTTTGGCCCAAAAAGTCGATTTGTACAGTGCTAGAAAAATTTCAATTTTCAGGCAAAAAAAATGCAAAAACACGTTTTTTTGGCCCAAAAAGTCGATTTGTACTGTGCTAGAAAAATTTCAATTTTCAGGCAAAAAAAATGCAAAAACACGTTTTTTTGGCCCAAAAAGTCGATTTGTACTGTGCTAGAAAAATTTCAATTTTCAGGCAAAAAAAATGCAAAAACACGTTTTTTTGGCCCAAAAAGTCGATTTGTACAGTGCTAGAAAAATTTCAATTTTCAGGCAAAAAAAATGCTAAAACACGTTTTTTTGGCCCAAAAAGTCGATTTGTACAGTGCTAGAAAAATTTCAATTTTCAGGCAAAAAAAATGCTAAAACACGTTTTTTTGGCCCAAAAAGTCGATTTGTACAGTGCTAGAAAAATTTCAATTTTCAGGCAAAAAAAATGCAAAAACACGTTTTTTTGGCCCAAAAAGTCGATTTGTACAGTGCTAGAAAAATTTCAATTTTCAGGCAAAAAAAATGCAAAAACACGTTTTTTTGGCCCAAAAAGTCGATTTGTACAGTGCTAGAAAAATTTCAATTTTCAGGCAAAAAAAATGCTAAAACACGTTTTTTTGGCCCAAAAAGTCGATTTGTACAGTGCTAGAAAAATTTTAATTTTCAGGCAAAAAAAATGCTAAAACACGTTTTTTTGGCCCAAAAAGTCGATTTGTACAGTGCTAGAAAAATTTCAATTTTCAGGCAAAAAAAATGCTAAAACACGTTTTTTTGGCCCAAAAAGTCGATTTGTACAGTGCTAGAAAAATTTCAATTTTCAGGCAAAAAAAATGCAAAAACACGTTTTTTTGGCCCAAAAAGTCGATTTGTACAGTGCTAGAAAAATTTCAATTTTCAGGCAAAAAAAATGCAAAAACACGTTTTTTTGGCCCAAAAAGTCGATTTGTACAGTGCTAGAAAAATTTCAATTTTCAGGCAAAAAAAATGCAAAAACACGTTTTTTTGGCCCAAAAAGTCGATTTGTACTGTGCTAGAAAAATTTCAATTTTCAGGCAAAAAAAATGCAAAAACACGTTTTTTTGGCCCAAAAAGTCGATTTGTACTGTGCTAGAAAAATTTCAATTTTCAGGCAAAAAAAATGCAAAAACACGTTTTTTTGGCCCAAAAAGTCGATTTGTACAGTGCTAGAAAAATTTCAATTTTCAGGCAAAAAAAAATGCTAAAACACGTTTTTTTGGCCCAAAAAGTCGATTTGTACAGTGCTAGAAAAATTTCAATTTTCAGGCAAAAAAAATGCTAAAACACGTTTTTTTGGCCCAAAAAGTCGATTTGTACAGTGCTAGAAAAATTTCAATTTTCAGGCAAAAAAAATGCTAAAACACGTTTTTTTGGCCCAAAAAGTCGATTTGTACAGTGCTAGAAAAATTTCAATTTTCAGGCAAAAAAAATGCTAAAACACGTTTTTTTGGCCCAAAAAGTCGATTTGCACTGTGCTAGAAAAATTTCGATTTTCAGGCAAAAAAAATGCAAAAACACGTTTTTTTGGCCCAAAAAGTCGATTTGTACAGTGCTAGAAAAATTTCAATTTTCAGGCAAAAAAAATGCTAAAACACGTTTTTTTGGCCCAAAAAGTCGATTTGCACTGTGCTAGAAAAATTTCAATTTTCAGGCAAAAAAAATGCAAAAACACGTTTTTTTGGCCCAAAAAGTCGATTTGCACTGTGCTAGAAAAATTTCAATTTTCAGGCAAAAAAAATGCTAAAACACGTTTTTTTGGCCCAAAAAGTCGATTTGTACTCTGCTAGAAAAATTTCAATTTTCAGGCAAAAAAAATGCTAAAACACGTTTTTTTGGCCCAAAAAGTCGATTTGTACTGTGCTTGAAAAATTTCAATTTTCAGGCAAAAAAAATGCAAAAACACGTTTTTTTGGCCCAAAAAGTCGATTTGTACAGTGCTAGAAAAATTTCAATTTTCAGGCAAAAAAAATGCAAAAACACGTTTTTTTGGCCCAAAAAGTCGATTTGTACAGTGCTAGAAAAATTTCAATTTTCAGGCAAAAAAAATGCAAAAACACGTTTTTTTGGCCCAAAAAGTCGATTTGTACTGTGCTAGAAAAATTTCAATTTTCAGGCAAAAAAAATGCAAAAACACGTTTTTTTGGCCCAAAAAGTCGATTTGTACTGTGCTAGAAAAATTTCAATTTTCAGGCAAAAAAAATGCTAAAACACGTTTTTTTGGCCCAAAAAGTCGATTTGTACTCTGCTAGAAAAATTTCAATTTTCAGGCAAAAAAAATGCTAAAACACGTTTTTTTGGCCCAAAAAGTCGATTTGTACTGTGCTTGAAAAATTTCAATTTTCAGGCAAAAAAAATGCAAAAACACGTTTTTTTGGCCCAAAAAGTCGATTTGTACAGTGCTAGAAAAATTTCAATTTTCAGGCAAAAAAAATGCAAAAACACGTTTTTTTGGCCCAAAAAGTCGATTTGTACAGTGCTAGAAAAATTTCAATTTTCAGGCAAAAAAAATGCAAAAACACGTTTTTTTGGCCCAAAAAGTCGATTTGTACTGTGCTAGAAAAATTTCAATTTTCAGGCAAAAAAAATGCAAAAACACGTTTTTTTGGCCCAAAAAGTCGATTTGTACAGTGCTAGAAAAATTTCAATTTTCCGGCAAAAAAAATGCAAAAACACGTTTTTTTGGCCCAAAAAGTCGATTTGTACAGTGCTAGAAAAATTTCAATTTTCAGGCAAAAAAAATGCTAAAACACGTTTTTTTGGCCCAAAAAGTCGATTTGTACAGTGCTAGAAAAATTTCAATTTTCAGGCAAAAAAAATGCTAAAACACGTTTTTTTGGCCCAAAAAGTCGATTTGTACAGTGCTAGAAAAATTTCAATTTTCAGGCAAAAAAAATGCTAAAACACGTTTTTTTGGCCCAAAAAGTCGATTTGTACAGTGCTAGAAAAATTTCAATTTTCAGGCAAAAAAAATGCTAAAACACGTTTTTTTGGCCCAAAAAGTCGATTTGTACAGTGCTAGAAAAATTTCAATTTTCAGGCAAAAAAAATGCTAAAACACGTTTTTTTGGCCCAAAAAGTCGATTTGTACAGTGCTAGAAAAATTTCAATTTTCAGGCAAAAAAAAGGCTAAAACACGTTTTTTTGGCCCAAAAAGTCGACTTGCACTGTGCTAGAAAAATTTCAATTTTCAGGCAAAAAAAATGCAAAAACACGTTTTTTTGGCCCAAAAAGTCGATTTGTACAGTGCTAGAAAAATTTCAATTTTCAGGCAAAAAAAATGCAAAAACACGTTTTTTTGGCCCAAAAAGTCGATTTGTACTGTGCTAGAAAAAATTCAATTTTCAGGCAAAAAAAATGCTAAAACACGTTTGTTTGGCCCAAAAAGTCGATTTGTACAGTGCTAGAAAAATTTCAATTTTCAGGCAAAAAAAATGCAAAAACACGTTTTTTTGGCCCAAAAAGTCGATTTGTACAGTGCTAGAAAAATTTCAATTTTCAGGCAAAAAAAATGCTAAAACACGTTTTTTTGGCCCAAAAAGTCGATTTGCACTGTGCTAGAAAAATTTCAATTTTCAGGCAAAAAAAATGCAAAAACACGTTTTTTTGGCCCAAAAAGTCGATTTGCACTGTGCTAGAAAAATTTCAATTTTCAGGCAAAAAAAATGCAAAAACACGTTTTTTTGGCCCAAAAAGTCGATTTGTACAGTGCTAGAAAAATTTCAATTTTCAGGCAAAAAAAATGCTAAAACACGTTTTTTTGGCCCAAAAAGTCGATTTGTACTGTGCTAGAAAAATTTCAATTTTCAGGCAAAAAAAATGCTAAAACACGTTTTTTTGGCCCAAAAAGTCGATTTGTACTGTGCTAGAAAAATTTCAATTTTCAGGCAAAAAAAATGCAAAAACACGTTTTTTTGGCCCAAAAAGTCGATTTGTACAGAGCTAGAAAAATTTCAATTTTCAGGCAAAAAAAATGCAAAAACACGTTTTTTTGGCCCAAAAAGTCGATTTGTACAGTGCTAGAAAAATTTCAATTTTCAGGCAAAAAAAATGCTAAAACACGTTTTTTTGGCCCAAAAAGTCGATTTGCACTGTGCTAGAAAAATTTCAATTTTCAGGCAAAAAAAATGCAAAAACACGTTTTTTTGGCCCAAAAAGTCGATTTGCACTGTGCTAGAAAAATTTCAATTTTCAGGCAAAAAAAATGCTAAAACACGTTTTTTTGGCCCAAAAAGTCGATTTGTACTGTGCTAGAAAAATTTCAATTTTCAGGCAAAAAAAATGCTAAAACACGTTTTTTTGGCCCAAAAAGTCGATTTGTACTGTGCTAGAAAAATTTCAATTTTCAGGCAAAAAAAATGCAAAAACACGTTTTTTTGGCCCAAAAAGTCGATTTGTACAGTGCTAGAAAAATTTCAATTTTCAGGCAAAAAAAATGCAAAAACACGTTTTTTTGGCCCAAAAAGTCGATTTGTACAGTGCTTGAAAAATTTCAATTTTCAGGCAAAAAAAATGCTAAAACACGTTTTTTTGGCCCAAAAAGTCGATTTGTACAGTGCTAGAAAAATTTCAATTTTCAGGCAAAAAAAATGCTAAAACACGTTTTTTTGGCCCAAAAAGTCGATTTGTACAGTGCTAGAAAAATTTCAATTTTCAGGCAAAAAAAATGCAAAAACACGTTTTTTTGGCCCAAAAAGTCGATTTGTACAGTGCTAGAAAAATTTCAATTTTCAGGCAAAAAAAATGCAAAAACACGTTTTTTTGGCCCAAAAAGTCGATTTGTACAGTGCTAGAAAAATTTCAATTTTCAGGCAAAAAAAATGCTAAAACACGTTTTTTTGGCCCAAAAAGTCGATTTGTACTGTGCTAGAAAAATTTCAATTTTCAGGCAAAAAAAATGCAAAAACACGTTTTTTTGGCCCAAAAAGTCGATTTGTACAGTGCTAGAAAAATTTCAATTTTCAGGCAAAAAAAATGCAAAAACACGTTTTTTTGGCCCAAAAAGTCGATTTGTACAGTGCTAGAAAAATTTCAATTTTCAGGCAAAAAAAATGCTAAAACACGTTTTTTTGGCCCAAAAAGTGCTAGAAAAATTTCAATTTTCAGGCAAAAAAAATGCTAAAACACGTTTTTTTGGCCCAAAAAGTCGATTTGCACTGTGCTAGAAAAATTTCAATTTTCAGGCAAAAAAAATGCAAAAACACGTTTTTTTGGCCCAAAAAGTCGATTTGTACAGTGCTAGAAAAATTTCAATTTTCAGGCAAAAAAAATGCAAAAACACGTTTTTTTGGCCCAAAAAGTCGATTTGTACAGTGCTAGAAAAATTTCAATTTTCAGGCAAAAAAAATGCTAAAACACGTTTTTTTGGCCCAAAAAGTCGATTTGCACTGTGCTAGAAAAATTTCAATTTTCAGGCAAAAAAAATGCAAAAACACGTTTTTTTGGCCCAAAAAGTCGATTTGCACTGTGCTAGAAAAATTTCAATTTTCAGGCAAAAAAAATGCAAAAACACGTTTTTTTGGCCCAAAAAGTCGATTTGTACTGTGCTAGAAAAATTTCAATTTTCAGGCAAAAAAAATGCTAAAACACGTTTTTTTGGCCCAAAAAGTCGATTTGTACTCTGCTAGAAAAATTTCAATTTTCAGGCAAAAAAAATGCTAAAACACGTTTTTTTGGCCCAAAAAGTCGATTTGCACAGTGCTAGAAAAATTTCAATTTTCAGGCAAAAAAAATGCTAAAACACGTTTTTTTGGCCCAAAAAGTCGATTTGTACTGTGCTTGAAAAATTTCAATTTTCAGGCAAAAAAAAGGCTAAAACACGTTTTTTTGGCCCAAAAAGTCGATTTGTACAGTGCTAGAAAAATTTCAATTTTCAGGCAAAAAAAATGCAAAAACACGTTTTTTTGGCCCAAAAAGTCGATTTGCACTGTGCTAGAACAATTTCAATTTTCAGGCAAAAAAAATGCAAAAACACGTTTTTTTGGCCCAAAAAGTCGATTTGTACAGTGCTAGAAAAATTTCAATTTTCAGGCAAAAAAAATGCAAAAACACGTTTTTTTGGCCCAAAAAGTCGATTTGTACAGTGCTAGAAAAATTTCAATTTTCAGGCAAAAAAAATGCTAAAACACGTTTTTTTGGCCCAAAAAGTCGATTTGTACAGTGCTAGAAAAATTTCAATTTTCAGGCAAAAAAAATGCAAAAACACGTTTTTTTGGCCCAAAAAGTCGATTTGTACAGTGCTAGAAAAATTTCAATTTTCAGGCAAAAAAAATGCAAAAACACGTTTTTTTGGCCCAAAAAGTCGATTTGTACAGTGCTAGAAAAATTTCAATTTTCAGGCAAAAAAAATGCAAAAACATGTTTTTTTGGCCCAAAAAGTCGATTTGTACTGTGCTAGAAAAATTTCAATTTTCAGGCAAAAAAAATGCAAAAACACGTTTTTTTGGCCCAAAAAGTCGATTTGTACTGTGCTAGAAAAATTTCAATTTTCAGGCAAAAAAAATGCTAAAACACGTTTTTTTGGCCCAAAAAGTCGATTTGTACAGTGCTAGAAAAATTTCAATTTTCAGGCAAAAAAAATGCTAAAACACGTTTTTTTGGCCCAAAAAGTCGATTTGTACAGTGCTAGAAAAATTTCAATTTTCAGGCAAAAAAAATGCTAAAACACGTTTTTTTGGCCCAAAAAGTCGATTTGTACAGTGCTAGAAAAATTTCAATTTTCAGGCAAAAAAAATGCTAAAACACGTTTTTTTGGCCCAAAAAGTCGATTTGCACTGTGCTAGAAAAATTTCAATTTTCAGGCAAAAAAAATGCAAAAACACGTTTTTTTGGCCCAAAAAGTCGATTTGCACTGTGCTAGAAAAATTTCAATTTTCAGGCAAAAAAAATGCAAAAACACGTTTTTTTGGCCCAAAAAGTCGATTTGCACTGTGCTAGAAAAATTTCAATTTTCAGGCAAAAAAAATGCAAAAACACGTTTTTTTGGCCCAAAAAGTCGATTTGTACAGTGCTAGAAAAATTTCAATTTTCAGGCAAAAAAAATGCTAAAACACGTTTTTTTGGCCCAAAAAGTCGATTTGCACTGTGCTAGAAAAATTTCAATTTTCAGGCAAAAAAAATGCAAAAACACGTTTTTTTGGCCCAAAAAGTCGATTTGCACTGTGCTAGAAAAATTTCAATTTTCAGGCAAAAAAAATGCAAAAACACGTTTTTTTGGCCCAAAAAGTCGATTTGCACTGTGCTAGAAAAATTTCAATTTTCAGGCAAAAAAAATGCAAAAACACGTTTTTTTGGCCCAAAAAGTCGATTTGTACTGTGCTAGAAAAATTTCAATTTTCAGGCAAAAAAAATGCTAAAACACGTTTTTTTGGCCCAAAAAGTCGATTTGTACTCTGCTAGAAAAATTTCAATTTTCAGGCAAAAAAAATGCTAAAACACGTTTTTTTGGCCCAAAAAGTCGATTTGTACAGTGCTAGAAAAATTTCAATTTTCAGGCAAAAAAAATGCAAAAACACGTTTTTTTGGCCCAAAAAGTCGATTTGTACAGTGCTAGAAAAATTTCAATTTTCAGGCAAAAAAAATGCAAAAACACGTTTTTTTGGCCCAAAAAGTCGATTTGTACTGTGCTAGAAAAATTTCAATTTTCAGGCAAAAAAAATGCAAAAACACGTTTTTTTGGCCCAAAAAGTCGATTTGTACAGTGCTAGAAAAATTTCAATTTTCAGGCAAAAAAAATGCAAAAACACGTTTTTTTGGCCCAAAAAGTCGATTTGTACAGTGCTAGAAAAATTTCAATTTTCAGGCAAAAAAAATGCTAAAACACGTTTTTTTGGCCCAAAAAGTCGATTTGTACAGTGCTAGAAAAATTTCAATTTTCAGGCAAAAAAAATGCAAAAACACGTTTTTTTGGCCCAAAAAGTCGATTTGTACAGTGCTAGAAAAATTTCAATTTTCAGGCAAAAAAAATGCTAAAACACGTTTTTTTGGCCCAAAAAGTCGATTTGTACAGTGCTAGAAAAATTTCAATTTTCAGGCAAAAAAAATGCAAAAACACGTTTTTTTGGCCCAAAAAGTCGATTTGTACTGTGCTAGAAAAATTTCAATTTTCAGGCAAAAAAAATGCAAAAACACGTTTTTTTGGCCCAAAAAGTCGATTTGTACTGTGCTAGAAAAATTTCAATTTTCAGGCAAAAAAAATGCAAAAACACGTTTTTTTGGCCCAAAAAGTCGATTTGTACAGTGCTAGAAAAATTTCAATTTTCAGGCAAAAAAAATGCAAAAACACGTTTTTTTGGCCCAAAAAGTCGATTTGTACAGTGCTAGAAAAATTTCAATTTTCAGGCAAAAAAAATGCAAAAACACGTTTTTTTGGCCCAAAAAGTCGATTTGTACAGTGCTAGAAAAATTTCAATTTTCAGGCAAAAAAAATGCTAAAACACGTTTTTTTGGCCCAAAAAGTCGATTTGCACTGTGCTAGAAAAATTTCAATTTTCAGGCAAAAAAAATGCAAAAACACGTTTTTTTGGCCCAAAAAGTCGATTTGTACAGTGCTAGAAAAATTTCAATTTTCAGGCAAAAAAAATGCAAAAACACGTTTTTTTGGCCCAAAAAGTCGATTTGTACAGTGCTAGAAAAATTTCAATTTTCAGGCAAAAAAAATGCTAAAACACGTTTTTTTGGCCCAAAAAGTCGATTTGTACTGTGCTAGAAAAATTTCAATTTTCAGGCAAAAAAAATGCTAAAACACGTTTTTTTGGCCCAAAAAGTCGATTTGTACTGTGCTAAAAAATTTCAATTTTCAGGCAAAAAAAATGCAAAAACACGTTTTTTTGGCCCAAAAAGTCGATTTGTACAGTGCTAGAAAAATTTCAATTTTCAGGCAAAAAAAATGCAAAAACACGTTTTTTTGGCCCAAAAAGTCGATTTGTACAGTGCTAGAAAAATTTCAATTTTCAGGCAAAAAAAATGCTAAAACACGTTTTTTTGGCCCAAAAAGTCGATTTGCACTGTGCTAGAAAAATTTCAATTTTCAGGCAAAAAAAATGCAAAAACACGTTTTTTTGGCCCAAAAAGTCGATTTGCACTGTGCTAGAAAAATTTCAATTTTCAGGCAAAAAAAATGCAAAAACACGTTTTTTTGGCCCAAAAAGTCGATTTGTACTGTGCTAGAAAAATTTCAATTTTCAGGCAAAAAAAATGCTAAAACACGTTTTTTTGGCCCAAAAAGTCGATTTGTACTCTGCTAGAAAAATTTCAATTTTCAGGCAAAAAAAATGCTAAAACACGTTTTTTTGGCCCAAAAAGTCGATTTGTACAGTGCTAGAAAAATTTCAATTTTCAGGCAAAAAAAAATGCAAAAACACGTTTTTTTGGCCCAAAAAGTCGATTTGTACAGTGCTAGAAAAATTTCAATTTTCAGGCAAAAAAAATGCTAAAACACGTTTTTTTGGCCCAAAAAGTCGATTTGTACTGTGCTTGAAAAATTTCAATTTTCAGGCAAAAAAAATGCAAAAACACGTTTTTTTGGCCCAAAAAGTCGATTTGTACAGTGCTAGAAAAATTTCAATTTTCAGGCAAAAAAAATGCAAAAACACGTTTTTTTGGCCCAAAAAGTCGATTTGTACAGTGCTAGAAAAATTTCAATTTTCAGGCAAAAAAAAATGCAAAAACACGTTTTTTTGGCCCAAAAAGTCGATTTGTACTGTGCTAGAAAAATTTCAATTTTCAGGCAAAAAAAATGCAAAAACACGTTTTTTTGGCCCAAAAAGTCGATTTGTACAGTGCTAGAAAAATTTCAATTTTCAGGCAAAAAAAATGCAAAAACACGTTTTTTTGGCCCAAAAAGTCGATTTGTACAGTGCTAGAAAAATTTCAATTTTCAGGCAAAAAAAATACAAAAACACGTTTTTTTGGCCCAAAAAGTCGATTTGTACAGTGCTAGAAAAATTTCAATTTTCAGGCAAAAAAAATGCTAAAACACGTTTTTTTGGCCCAAAAAGTCGATTTGCACTGTGCTAGAAAAATTTCAATTTTCAGGCAAAAAAAATGCAAAAACACGTTTTTTTGGCCCAAAAAGTCGATTTGTACAGTGCTAGAAAAATTTCAATTTTCAGGCAAAAAAAATGCTAAAACACGTTTTTTTGGCCCAAAAAGTCGATTTGCACTGTGCTAGAAAAATTTCAATTTTCAGGCAAAAAAAATGCAAAAACACGTTTTTTTGGCCCAAAAAGTCGATTTGTACAGTGCTAGAAAAATTTCAATTTTCAGGCAAAAAAAATGCAAAAACACGTTTTTTTGGCCCAAAAAGTCGATTTGTACAGTGCTAGAAAAATTTCAATTTTCAGGCAAAAAAAAATGCAAAAACACGTTTTTTTGGCCCAAAAAGTCGATTTGTACAGTGCTAGAAAAATTTCAATTTTCAGGCAAAAAAAATGCTAAAACACGTTTTTTTGGCCCAAAAAGTCGATTTGTACAGTGCTAGAAAAATTTCAATTTTCAGGCAAAAAAAATGCTAAAACACGTTTTTTTGGCCCAAAAAGTCGATTTGTACAGTGCTAGAAAAATTTCAATTTTCAGGCAAAAAAAATGCTAAAACACGTTTTTTTGGCCCAAAAAGTCGATTTGTACAGTGCTAGAAAAATTTCAATTTTCAGGCAAAAAAAATGCAAAAACACGTTTTTTTGGCCCAAAAAGTCGATTTGTACAGTGCTAGAAAAATTTCAATTTTCAGGCAAAAAAAATGCAAAAACACGTTTTTTTGGCCCAAAAAGTCGATTTGTACAGTGCTAGAAAAATTTCAATTTTCAGGCAAAAAAAATGCAAAAACACGTTTTTTTGGCCCAAAAAGTCGATTTGTACTGTGCTAGAAAAATTTCAATTTTCAGGCAAAAAAAATGCAAAAACACGTTTTTTTGGCCCAAAAAGTCGATTTGTACTGTGCTAGAAAAATTTCAATTTTCAGGCAAAAAAAATGCAAAAACACGTTTTTTTGGCCCAAAAAGTCGATTTGTACTGTGCTAGAAAAATTTCAATTTTCAGGCAAAAAAAATGCAAAAACACGTTTTTTTGGCCCAAAAAGTCGATTTGTACAGTGCTAGAAAAATTTCAATTTTCAGGCAAAAAAAATGCTAAAACACGTTTTTTTGGCCCAAAAAGTCGATTTGTACAGTGCTAGAAAAATTTCAATTTTCAGGCAAAAAAAATGCTAAAACACGTTTTTTTGGCCCAAAAAGTCGATTTGTACAGTGCTAGAAAAATTTCAATTTTCAGGCAAAAAAAATGCTAAAACACGTTTTTTTGGCCCAAAAAGTCGATTTGCACTGTGCTAGAAAAATTTCAATTTTCAGGCAAAAAAAATGCAAAAACACGTTTTTTTGGCCCAAAAAGTCGATTTGCACTGTGCTAGAAAAATTTCAATTTTCAGGCAAAAAAAATGCTAAAACACGTTTTTTTGGCCCAAAAAGTCGATTTGTACTGTGCTAGAAAAATTTCAATTTTCAGGCAAAAAAAATGCAAAAACACGTTTTTTTGGCCCAAAAAGTCGATTTGTCTGTGCTAGAAAAATTTCAATTTTCAGGCAAAAAAAATGCTAAAACACGTTTTTTTGGCCCAAAAAGTCGATTTGCACTGTGCTAGAAAAATTTCAATTTTCAGGCAAAAAAAATGCAAAAACACGTTTTTTTGGCCCAAAAAGTCGATTTGTACAGTGCTAGAAAAATTTCAATTTTCAGGCAAAAAAAATGCAAAAACACGTTTTTTTGGCCCAAAAAGTCGATTTGTACTGTGCTAGAAAAATTTCAATTTTCAGGCAAAAAAAATGCAAAAACACGTTTTTTTGGCCCAAAAAGTCGATTTGCACTGTGCTAGAAAAATTTCAATTTTCAGGCAAAAAAAATGCTAAAACACGTTTTTTGGCCCAAAAAGTCGATTTGTACTGTGCTAGAAAAATTTCAATTTTCAGGCAAAAAAAATGCAAAAACACGTTTTTTTGGCCCAAAAAGTCGATTTGTACTGTGCTAGAAAAATTTCAATTTTCAGGCAAAAAAAATGCTAAAACACGTTTTTTTGGCCCAAAAAGTCGATTTGCACTGTGCTAGAAAAATTTCAATTTTCAGGCAAAAAAAATGCAAAAACACGTTTTTTTGGCCCAAAAAGTCGATTTGTACAGTGCTAGAAAAATTTCAATTTTCAGGCAAAAAAAATGCAAAAACACGTTTTTTTGGCCCAAAAAGTCGATTTGTACTGTGCTAGAAAAATTTCAATTTTCAGGCAAAAAAAATGCAAAAACACGTTTTTTTGGCCCAAAAAGTCGATTTGTACAGTGCTAGAAAAATTTCAATTTTCAGGCAAAAAAAATGCTAAAACACGTTTTTTTGGCCCAAAAAGTCGATTTGTACAGTGCTAGAAAAATTTCAATTTTCAGGCAAAAAAAATGCTAAAACACGTTTTTTTGGCCCAAAAAGTCGATTTGTACAGTGCTAGAAAAATTTCAATTTTCAGGCAAAAAAAATGCTAAAACACGTTTTTTTGGCCCAAAAAGTCGATTTGTACAGTGCTAGAAAAATTTCAATTTTCAGGCAAAAAAAATGCTAAAACACGTTTTTTTGGCCCAAAAAGTCGATTTGCACTGTGCTAGAAAAATTTCAATTTTCAGGCAAAAAAAATGCAAAAACACGTTTTTTTGGCCCAAAAAGTCGATTTGCACTGTGCTAGAAAAATTTCAATTTTCAGGCAAAAAAAATGCAAAAACACGTTTTTTTGGCCCAAAAAGTCGATTTGCACTGTGCTAAAAAATTTCAATTTTCAGGCAAAAAAAATGCTAAAACACGTTTTTTTGGCCCAAAAAGTCGATTTGTACTGTGCTAGAAAAATGTCAATTTTCAGGCAAAAAAAATGCTAAAACACGTTTTTTTGGCCCAAAAAGTCGATTTGTACTCTGCTAGAAAAATTTCAATTTTCAGGCAAAAAAAATGCTAAAACACGTTTTTTTGGCCCAAAAAGTCGATTTGTACAGTGCTAGAAAAATTTCAATTTTCAGGCAAAAAAAATGCAAAAACACGTTTTTTTGGCCCAAAAAGTCGATTTGTACAGTGCTAGACAAATTTCAATTTTCAGGCAAAAAAAATGCAAAAACACGTTTTTTTGGCCCAAAAAGTCGATTTGTACTGTGCTAGAAAAATTTCAATTTTCAGGCAAAAAAAATGCAAAAACACGTTTTTTTGGCCCAAAAAGTCGATTTGTACAGTGCTAGAAAAATTTCAATTTTCAGGCAAAAAAAATGCAAAAACACGTTTTTTTGGCCCAAAAAGTCGATTTGTACAGTGCTAGAAAAATTTCAATTTTCAGGCAAAAAAAATGCTAAAACACGTTTTTTTGGCCCAAAAAGTCGATTTGTACAGTGCTAGAAAAATTTCAATTTTCAGGCAAAAAAAATGCAAAAACACGTTTTTTTGGCCCAAAAAGACGATTTGTACAGTGTTAGAAAAATTTCAATTTTCAGGCAAAAAAAATGCTAAAACACGTTTTTTTGGCCCAAAAAGTCGATTTGTACAGTGCTAGAAAAATTTCAATTTTCAGGCAAAAAAAATGCAAAAACACGTTTTTTTGGCCCAAAAAGTCGATTTGTACAGTGCTAGAAAAATTTCAATTTTCAGGCAAAAAAAATGCTAAAACACGTTTTTTTGGCCCAAAAAGTCGATTTGTACAATGCTAGAAAAATTTCAATTTTCAGGCAAAAAAAAGGCTAAAACACGTTTTTTTGGTCCAAAAAGTCGATTTGCACTGTGCTAGAAAAATTTCAATTTTCAGGCAAAAAAAATGCAAAAACACGTTTTTTTGGCCCAAAAAGTCGATTTGCACTGTGCTAGAACAATTTCAATTTTCAGGCAAAAAAAATGCAAAAACACGTTTTTTTGGCCCAAAAAGTCGATTTGTACAGTGCTAGAAAAATTTCAATTTTCAGGCAAAAAAAATGCAAAAACACGTTTTTTTGGCCCAAAAAGTCGATTTGTACAGTGCTAGAAAAATTTCAATTTTCAGGCAAAAAAAATGCTAAAACACGTTTTTTTGGCCCAAAAAGTCGATTTGTACAGTGCTAGAAAAATTTCAATTTTCAGGCAAAAAAAATGCAAAAACACGTTTTTTTGGCCCAAAAAGTCGATTTGTACAGTGCTAGAAAAATTTCAATTTTCAGGCAAAAAAAATGCAAAAACACGTTTTTTTGGCCCAAAAAGTCGATTTGTACAGTGCTAGAAAAATTTCAATTTTCAGGCAAAAAAAATGCAAAAACACGTTTTTTTGGCCCAAAAAGTCGATTTGTACTGTGCTAGAAAAATTTCAATTTTCAGGCAAAAAAAATGCAAAAACACGTTTTTTTGGCCCAAAAAGTCGATTTGTACTGTGCTAGAAAAATTTCAATTTTCAGGCAAAAAAAATGCAAAAACACGTTTTTTTGGCCCAAAAAGTCGATTTGTACAGTGCTAGAAAAATTTCAATTTTCAGGCAAAAAAAATGCTAAAACACGTTTTTTTGGCCCAAAAAGTCGATTTGTACAGTGCTAGAAAAATTTCAATTTTCAGGCAAAAAAAATGCTAAAACACGTTTTTTTGGCCCAAAAAGTCGATTTGTACAGTGCTAGAAAAATTTCAATTTTCAGGCAAAAAAAATGCTAAAACACGTTTTTTTGGCCCAAAAAGTCGATTTGTACAGTGATAGAAAAATTTCAATTTTCAGGCAAAAAAAATGCTAAAACACGTTTTTTTGGCCCAAAAAGTCGATTTGCACTGTGCTAGAAAAATTTCAATTTTCAGGCAAAAAAAATGCAAAAACACGTTTTTTTGGCCCAAAAAGTCGATTTGCACTGTGCTAGAAAAATTTCAATTTTCAGGCAAAAAAAATGCAAAAACACGTTTTTTTGGCCCAAAAAGTCGATTTGCACTGTGCTAGAAAAATTTCAATTTTCAGGCAAAAAAAATGCAAAAACACGTTTTTTTGGCCCAAAAAGTCGATTTGTACTGTGCTAGAAAAATTTCAATTTTCAGGCAAAAAAAATGCTAAAACACGTTTTTTTGGCCCAAAAAGTCGATTTGTACTCTGCTAGAAAAATTTCAATTTTCAGGCAAAAAAAATGCTAAAACACGTTTTTTTGGCCCAAAAAGTCGATTTGTACAGTGCTAGAAAAATTTCAATTTTCAGGCAAAAAAAATGCAAAAACACGTTTTTTTGGCCCAAAAAGTCGATTTGTACAGTGCTAGAAAAATTTCAATTTTCAGGCAAAAAAAATGCAAAAACACGTTTTTTTGGCCCAAAAAGTCGATTTGTACTGTGCTAGAAAAATTTCAATTTTCAGGCAAAAAAAATGCAAAAACACGTTTTTTTGGCCCAAAAAGTCGATTTGTACAGTGCTAGAAAAATTTCAATTTTCAGGCAAAAAAAATGCAAAAACACGTTTTTTTGGCCCAAAAAGTCGATTTGTACAGTGCTAGAAAAATTTCAATTTTCAGGCAAAAAAAATGCTAAAACACGTTTTTTTGGCCCAAAAAGTCGATTTGTACAGTGCTAGAAAAATTTCAATTTTCAGGCAAAAAAAATGCAAAAACACGTTTTTTTGGCCCAAAAAGTCGATTTGTACAGTGCTAGAAAAATTTCAATTTTCAGGCAAAAAAAATGCTAAAACACGTTTTTTTGGCCCAAAAAGTCGATTTGTACAGTGCTAGAAAAATTTCAATTTTCAGGCAAAAAAAATGCAAAAACACGTTTTTTTGGCCCAAAAAGTCGATTTGTACAGTGCTAGAAAAATTTCAATTTTCAGGCAAAAAAAAGGCTAAAACACGTTTTTTTGGCCCAAAAAGTCGATTTGTACAATGCTAGAAAAATTTCAATTTTCAGGCAAAAAAAAGGCTAAAACACGTTTTTTTGGCCCAAAAAGTCGATTTGCACTGTGCTAGAAAAATTTCAATTTTCAGGCAAAAAAAATGCAAAAACACGTTTTTTTGGCCCAAAAAGTCGATTTGCACTGTGCTAGAAAAATTTCAATTTTCAGGCAAAAAAAATGCAAAAACACGTTTTTTTGGCCCAAAAAGTCGATTTGTACAGTGCTAGAAAAATTTCAATTTTCAGGCAAAAAAAATGCAAAAACACGTTTTTTTGGCCCAAAAAGTCGATTTGTACAGTGCTAGAAAAATTTCAATTTTCAGGCAAAAAAAATGCTAAAACACGTTTTTTTGGCCCAAAAAGTCGATTTGTACAGTGCTAGAAAAATTTCAATTTTCAGGCAAAAAAAATGCTAAAACACGTTTTTTTGGCCCAAAAAGTCGATTTGTACAGTGCTAGAAAAATTTCAATTTTCAGGCAAAAAAAATGCTAAAACACGTTTTTTTGGCCTAAAAGTCGATTTGTACAATGCTAGAAAAATTTCAATTTTCAGGCAAAAAAAATGCAAAAACACGTTTTTTTGGCCCAAAAAGTCGATTTGTACAGTGCTAGAAAAATTTCAATTTTCAGGCAAAAAAAATGCAAAAACACGTTTTTTTGGCCCAAAAAGTCGATTTGTACAGTGCTAGAAAAATTTCAATTTTCAGGCAAAAAAAATGCAAAAACACGTTTTTTTGGCCCAAAAAGTCGATTTGTACAGTGCTAGAAAAATTTCAATTTTCAGGCAAAAAAAATGCAAAAACACGTTTTTTTGGCCCAAAAAGTCGATTTGTACAGTGCTAGAAAAATTTCAATTTTCAGGCAAAAAAAATGCAAAAACACGTTTTTTTGGCCCAAAAAGTCGATTTGCACTGTGCTAGAAAAATTTCAATTTTCAGGCAAAAAAAATGCAAAAACACGTTTTTTTGGCCCAAAAAGTCGATTTGCACTGTGCTAGAAAAATTTCAATTTTCAGGCAAAAAAAATGCTAAAACACGTTTTTTTGGCCCAAAAAGTCGATTTGTACTCTGCTAGAAAAATTTCAATTTTCAGGCAAAAAAAATGCTAAAACACGTTTTTTTGGCCCAAAAAGTCGATTTGTACTGTGCTTGAAAAATTTCAATTTTCAGGCAAAAAAAATGCAAAAACACGTTTTTTTGGCCCAAAAAGTCGATTTGTACAGTGCTAGAAAAATTTCAATTTTCAGGCAAAAAAAATGCAAAAACACGTTTTTTTGGCCCAAAAAGTCGATTTGTACAGTGCTAGAAAAATTTCAATTTTCAGGCAAAAAAAATGCTAAAACACGTTTTTTTGGCCCAAAAAGTCGATTTGTACAGTGCTAGAAAAATTTCAATTTTCAGGCAAAAAAAATGCAAAAACACGTTTTTTTGGCCCAAAAAGTCGATTTGTACAGTGCTAGAAAAATTTCAATTTTCAGGCAAAAAAAATGCTAAAACACGTTTTTTTGGCCCAAAAAGTCGATTTGTACAGTGCTAGAAAAATTTCAATTTTCAGGCAAAAAAAATGCAAAAACACGTTTTTTTGGCCCAAAAAGTCGATTTGTACAGTGCTAGAAAAATTTCAATTTTCAGGCAAAAAAAATGCTAAAACACGTTTTTTTGGCCCAAAAAGTCGATTTGTACAGTGCTAGAAAAATTTCAATTTTCAGGCAAAAAAAATGCTAAAACACGTTTTTTTGGCCCAAAAAGTCGATTTGTACTGTGCTAGAAAAATTTCAATTTTCAGGCAAAAAAAATGCAAAAACACGTTTTTTTGGCCCAAAAAGTCGATTTGTACAGTGCTAGAAAAATTTCAATTTTCAGGCAAAAAAAATGCTAAAACACGTTTTTTTGGCCCAAAAAGTCGATTTGCACTGTGCTAGAAAAATTTCAATTTTCAGGCAAAAAAAATGCAAAAACACGTTTTTTTGGCCCAAAAAGTCGATTTGTACAGTGCTAGAAAAAATTCAATTTTCAGGCAAAAAAAATGCAAAAACACGTTTTTTTGGCCCAAAAAGTCGATTTGTACAGTGCTAGAAAAATTTCAATTTTCAGGCAAAAAAAATGCAAAAACACGTTTTTTTGGCCCAAAAAGTCGATTTGTACAGTGCTTGAAAAATTTCAATTTTCAGGCAAAAAAAATGCTAAAACACGTTTTTTTGGCCCAAAAAGTCGATTTGTACAGTGCTAGAAAAATTTCAATTTTCAGGCAAAAAAAATGCTAAAACACGTTTTTTTGGCCCAAAAAGTCGATTTGTACAGTGCTAGAAAAATTTCAATTTTCAGGCAAAAAAAATGCTAAAACACGTTTTTTTGGCCCAAAAAGTCGATTTGTACAGTGCTAGAAAAATTTCAATTTTCAGGCAAAAAAAAATGCAAAAACACGTTTTTTTGGCCCAAAAAGTCGATTTGTACAGTGCTAGAAAAATTTCAATTTTCAGGCAAAAAAAATGCAAAAACACGTTTTTTTGGCCCAAAAAGTCGATTTGTACAGTGCTAGAAAAATTTCAATTTTCAGGCAAAAAAAATGCAAAAACACGTTTTTTTGGCCCAAAAAGTCGATTTGTACTGTGCTAGAAAAATTTCAATTTTCAGGCAAAAAAAATGCAAAAACACGTTTTTTTGGCCCAAAAAGTCGATTTGCACTGTGCTAGAAAAATTTCAATTTTCAGGCAAAAAAAATGCAAAAACACGTTTTTTTGGCCCAAAAAGTCGATTTGTACAGTGCTAGAAAAATTTCAATTTTCAGGCAAAAAAAATGCTAAAACACGTTTTTTTGGCCCAAAAAGTCGATTTGTACAGTGCTAGAAAAATTTCAATTTTCAGGCAAAAAAAATGCTAAAACAAGTTTTTTTGGCCCAAAAAGTCGATTTGTACAGTGCTAGAAAAATTTCAATTTTCAGGCAAAAAAAATGCTAAAACACGTTTTTTTGGCCCAAAAAGTCGATTTGTACAGTGCTAGAAAAATTTCAATTTTCAGGCAAAAAAAATGCTAAAACACGTTTTTTTGGCCCAAAAAGTCGATTTGCACTGTGCTAGAAAAATTTCAATTTTCAGGCAAAAAAAATGCAAAAACACGTTTTTTTGGCCCAAAAAGTCGATTTGCACTGTGCTAGAAAAATTTCAATTTTCAGGCAAAAAAAATGCAAAAACACGTTTTTTTGGCCCAAAAAGTCGATTTGCACTGTGCTAGAAAAATTTCAATTTTCAGGCAAAAAAAATGCAAAAACACGTTTTTTTGGCCCAAAAAGTCGATTTGTACTGTGCTAGAAAAATTTCAATTTTCAGGCAAAAAAAATGCTAAAACACGTTTTTTTGGCCCAAAAAGTCGATTTGTACTCTGCTAGAAAAATTTCAATTTTCAGGCAAAAAAAATGCTAAAACACGTTTTTTTGGCCCAAAAAGTCGATTTGTACAGTGCTAGAAAAATTTCCATTTTCAGGCAAAAAAAATGCAAAAACACGTTTTTTTGGCCCAAAAAGTCGATTTGTACAGTGCTAGAAAAATTTCAATTTTCAGGCAAAAAAAATGCAAAAACACGTTTTTTTGGCCCAAAAAGTCGATTTGTACTGTGCTAGAAAAATTTCAATTTTCAGGCAAAAAAAATGCAAAAACACGTTTTTTTGGCCCAAAAAGTCGATTTGTACAGTGCTAGAAAAATTTCAATTTTCAGGCAAAAAAAATGCAAAAACACGTTTTTTTGGCCCAAAAAGTCGATTTGTACAGTGATAGAAAAATTTCAATTTTCAGGCAAAAAAAATGCAAAAACACGTTTTTTTGGCCCAAAAAGTCGATTTGTACAGTGCTAGAAAAATTTCAATTTTCAGGCAAAAAAAATGCTAAAACACGTTTTTTTGGCCCAAAAAGTCGATTTGCACTGTGCTAGAAAAATTTCAATTTTCAGGCAAAAAAAATGCAAAAACACGTTTTTTTGGCCCAAAAAGTCGATTTGTACAGTGCTAGAAAAATTTCAATTTTCAGGCAAAAAAAATGCAAAAACACGTTTTTTTGGCCCAAAAAGTCGATTTGTACTGTGCTAGAAAAATTTCAATTTTCAGGCAAAAAAAATGCTAAAATGCGTTTTTTTGGCCCAAAAAGTCGATTTGTACTCTGCTAGAAAAATTTCAATTTTCAGGCAAAAAAAATGCTAAAACACGTTTTTTTGGCCCAAAAAGTCGATTTGTACTGTGCTTGAAAAATTTCAATTTTCAGGCAAAAAAAATGCAAAAACACGTTTTTTTGGCCCAAAAAGTCGATTTGTACAGTGCTAGAAAAATTTCAATTTTCAGGCAAAAAAAATGCAAAAACACGTTTTTTTGGCCCAAAAAGTCGATTTGTACAGTGCTAGAAAAATTTCAATTTTCAGGCAAAAAAATGCTAAAACACGTTTTTTTGGCCCAAAAAGTCGATTTGCACTGTGCTAGAAAAATTTCAATTTTCAGGCAAAAAAAATGCTAAAACACGTTTTTTTGGCCCAAAAGTCGATTTGTACAGTGCTAGAAAAATTTCAATTTTCAGGCAAAAAAAATGCTAAAACACGTTTTTTTGGCCCAAAAAGTCGATTTGTACAGTGCTAGAAAAATTTCAATTTTCAGGCAAAAAAAATGCTAAAACACGTTTTTTTGGCCCAAAAAGTCGATTTGCACTGTGCTAGAAAAATTTCAATTTTCAGGCAAAAAAAATGCAAAAACACGTTTTTTTGGCCCAAAAAGTCGATTTGCACTGTGCTAGAAAAATTTCCATTTTCAGGCAAAAAAAATGCAAAAACACGTTTTTTTGGCCCAAAAAGTCGATTTGTACAGTGCTAGAAAAATTTCAATTTTCAGGCAAAAAAAATGCAAAAACACGTTTTTTTGGCCCAAAAAGTCGATTTGTACAGTGCTAGAAAAATTTCAATTTTCAGGCAAAAAAAATGCAAAAACACGTTTTTTTGGCCCAAAAAGTCGATTTGCACTGTGCTAGAAAAATTTCAATTTTCAGGCAAAAAAAATGCTAAAACACGTTTTTTTGGCCCAAAAAGTCGATTTGTACAGTGCTAGAAAAATTTCAATTTTCAGGCAAAAAAAATGCTAAAACACGTTTTTTTGGCCCAAAAAGTCGATTTGTACAGTGCTAGAAAAATTTCAATTTTCAGGCAAAAAAAATGCTAAAACACGTTTTTTTGGCCCAAAAAGTCGATTTGTACAGTGCTAGAAAAATTTCAATTTTCAGGCAAAAAAAATGCTAAAACACGTTTTTTTGGCCCAAAAAGTCGATTTGTACAGTGCTAGAAAAATTTCAATTTTCAGGCAAAAAAAATGCTAAAACACGTTTTTTTGGCCCAAAAAGTCGATTTGTACAGTGCTAGAAAAATTTCAATTTTCAGGCAAAAAAAATGCTAAAACACGTTTTTTTGGCCCAAAAAGTCGATTTGTACAGTGCTAGAAAAATTTCAATTTTCAGGCAAAAAAAATGCAAAAACACGTTTTTTTGGCCCAAAAAGTCGATTTGTACTGTGCTAGAAAAATTTCAATTTTCAGGCAAAAAAAATGCAAAAACACGTTTTTTTGGCCCAAAAAGTCGATTTGTACTGTGCTAGAAAAATTTCAATTTTCAGGCAAAAAAAATGCAAAAACACGTTTTTTTGGCCCAAAAAGTCGATTTGTACAGTGCTAGAAAAATTTCAATTTTCAGGCAAAAAAAATGCTAAAACACGTTTTTTTGGCCCAAAAAGTCGATTTGTACAGTGCTAGAAAAATTTCAATTTTCAGGCAAAAAAAATGCTAAAACACGTTTTTTTGGCCCAAAAAGTCGATTTGTACAGTGCTAGAAAAATTTCAATTTTCAGGCAAAAAAAATGCTAAAACACGTTTTTTTGGCCCAAAAAGTCGATTTGTACAGTGCTAGAAAAATTTCAATTTTCAGGCAAAAAAAATGCAAAAACACGTTTTTTTGGCCCAAAAAGTCGATTTGTACAGTGCTAGAAAAATTTCAATTTTCAGGCAAAAAAAATGCAAAAACACGTTTTTTTGGCCCAAAAAGTCGATTTGTACAGTGCTAGAAAAATTTCAATTTTCAGGCAAAAAAAATGCAAAAACACGTTTTTTTGGCCCAAAAAGTCGATTTGTACAGTGCTAGAAAAATTTCAATTTTCAGGCAAAAAAAATGCAAAAACACGTTTTTTTGGCCCAAAAAGTCGATTTGTACAGTGCTAGAAAAATTTCAATTTTCAGGCAAAAAAAATGCTAAAACACGTTTTTTTGGCCCAAAAAGTCGATTTGTACAGTGCTAGAAAAATTTCAATTTTCAGGCAAAAAAAATGCAAAAACACGTTTTTTTGGCCCAAAAAGTCGATTTGTACAGTGCTAGAAAAATTTCAATTTTCAGGCAAAAAAAATGCTAAAACACGTTTTTTTGGCCCAAAAAGTCGATTTGTACAGTGCTAGAAAAATTTCAATTTTCAGGCAAAAAAAATGCTAAAACACGTTTTTTTGGCCCAAAAAGTCGATTTGCACTGTGCTAGAAAAATTTCAATTTTCAGGCAAAAAAAATGCAAAAACACGTTTTTTTGGCCCAAAAAGTCGATTTGTACAGTGCTAGAAAAATTTCAATTTTCAGGCAAAAAAAATGCAAAAACACGTTTTTTTGGCCCAAAAAGTCGATTTGTACAGTGCTAGAAAAATTTCAATTTTCAGGCAAAAAAAATGCTAAAACACGTTTTTTTGGCCCAAAAAGTCGATTTGTACAGTGCTAGAAAAATTTCAATTTTCAGGCAAAAAAAATGCTAAAACACGTTTTTTTGGCCCAAAAAGTCGATTTGTACAGTGCTAGAAAAATTTCAATTTTCAGGCAAAAAAAATGCAAAAACACGTTTTTTTGGCCCAAAAAGTCGATTTGTACAGTGCTAGAAAAATTTCAATTTTCAGGCAAAAAAAATGCAAAAACACGTTTTTTTGGCCCAAAAAGTCGATTTGTACAGTGCTAGAAAAATTTCAATTTTCAGGCAAAAAAAATGCTAAAACACGTTTTTTTGGCCCAAAAAGTCGATTTGCACTGTGCTAGAAAAATTTCAATTTTCAGGCAAAAAAAATGCAAAAACACGTTTTTTTGGCCCAAAAAGTCGATTTGTACAGTGCTAGAAAAATTTTAATTTTCAGGCAAAAAAAATGCAAAAACACGTTTTTTTGGCCCAAAAAGTCGATTTGTACAGTGCTAGAAAAATTTCAATTTTCAGGCAAAAAAAATGCTAAAACACGTTTTTTTGGCCCAAAAAGTCGATTTGCACTGTGCTAGAAAAATTTCAATTTTCAGGCAAAAAAAATGCAAAAACACGTTTTTTTGGCCCAAAAAGTCGATTTGCACTGTGCTAGAAAAATTTCAATTTTCAGGCAAAAAAAATGCTAAAACACGTTTTTTTGGCCCAAAAAGTCGATTTGTACTGTGCTAGAAAAATTTCAATTTTCAGGCAAAAAAAATGCTAAAACACATTTTTTTGGCCCAAAAAGTCGATTTGTACTGTGCTAGAAAAATTTCAATTTTCAGGCAAAAAAAATGCAAAAACACGTTTTTTTGGCCCAAAAAGTCGATTTGTACAGTGCTAGAAAAATTTCAATTTTCAGGCAAAAAAAATGCTAAAACACGTTTTTTTTGGCCCAAAAAGTCGATTTGCACTGTGCTAGAAAAAATTCAATTTTCAGGCAAAAAAAATGCAAAAACACGTTTTTTTGGCCCAAAAAGTCGATTTGTACAGTGCTAGAAAAATTTCAATTTTCAGGCAAAAAAAATGCAAAAACACGTTTTTTTGGCCCAAAAAGTCGATTTGTACAGTGCTAGAAAAATTTCAATTTTCAGGCAAAAAAAATGCTAAAACACGTTTTTTTGGCCCAAAAAGTCGATTTGTACAGTGCTAGAAAAATTTCAATTTTCAGGCAAAAAAAATGCTAAAACACGTTTTTTTGGCCCAAAAAGTCGATTTGTACAGTGCTAGAAAAATTTCAATTTTCAGGCAAAAAAAATGCTAAAACACGTTTTTTTGGCCCAAAAAGTCGATTTGTACAGTGCTAGAAAAATTTCAATTTTCAGGCAAAAAAAATGCAAAAACACGTTTTTTTGGCCCAAAAAGTCGATTTGTACAGTGCTAGAAAAATTTCAATTTTCAGGCAAAAAAAATGCAAAAACACGTTTTTTTGGCCCAAAAAGTCGATTTGTACAGTGCTAGAAAAATTTCAATTTTCAGGCAAAAAAAATGCAAAAACACGTTTTTTTGGCCCAAAAAGTCGATTTGTACTGTGCTAGAAAAATTTCAATTTTCAGGCAAAAAAAATGCAAAAACACGTTTTTTTGGCCCAAAAAGTCGATTTGTACTGTGCTAGAAAAATTTCAATTTTCAGGCAAAAAAAATGCAAAAACACGTTTTTTTGGCCCAAAAAGTCGATTTGTACAGTGCTAGAAAAATTTCAATTTTCAGGCAAAAAAAATGCTAAAACACGTTTTTTTGGCCCAAAAAGTCGATTTGTACAGTGCTAGAAAAATTTCAATTTTCAGGCAAAAAAAATGCTAAAACACGTTTTTTTGGCCCAAAAAGTCGATTTGTACAGTGCTAGAAAAATTTCAATTTTCAGGCAAAAAAAATGCAAAAACACGTTTTTTTGGCCCAAAAAGTCGATTTGTACAGTGCTAGAAAAATTTCAATTTTCAGGCAAAAAAAATGCAAAAACACGTTTTTTTGGCCCAAAAAGTCGATTTGTACAGTGCTAGAAAAATTTCAATTTTCAGGCAAAAAAAATGCTAAAACACGTTTTTTTGGCCCAAAAAGTCGATTTGTACAGTGCTAGAAAAATTTCAATTTTCAGGCAAAAAAAATGCTAAAACACGTTTTTTTGGCCCAAAAAGTCGATTTGTACAGTGCTAGAAAAATTTCAATTTTCAGGCAAAAAAAATGCTAAAACACGTTTTTTTGGCCCAAAAAGTCGATTTGTACAGTGCTAGAAAAATTTCAATTTTCAGGCAAAAAAAATGCAAAAACACGTTTTTTTGGCCCAAAAAGTCGATTTGTACAGTGCTAGAAAAATTTCAATTTTCAGGCAAAAAAAATGCAAAAACACGTTTTTTTGGCCCAAAAAGTCGATTTGTACAGTGCTAGAAAAATTTCAATTTTCAGGCAAAAAAAATGCAAAAACACGTTTTTTTGGCCCAAAAAGTCGATTTGTACTGTGCTAGAAAAATTTCAATTTTCAGGCAAAAAAAATGCAAAAACACGTTTTTTTGGCCCAAAAAGTCGATTTGTACTGTGCTAGAAAAATTTCAATTTTCAGGCAAAAAAAATGCAAAAACACGTTTTTTTGGCCCAAAAAGTCGATTTGTACAGTGCTAGAAAAATTTCAATTTTCAGGCAAAAAAAAATGCTAAAACACGTTTTTTTGGCCCAAAAAGTCGATTTGTACAGTGCTAGAAAAATTTCAATTTTCAGGCAAAAAAAATGCTAAAACACGTTTTTTTGGCCCAAAAAGTCGATTTGTACAGTGCTAGAAAAATTTCAATTTTCAGGCAAAAAAAATGCTAAAACACGTTTTTTTGGCCCAAAAAGTCGATTTGTACAGTGCTAGAAAAATTTCAATTTTCAGGCAAAAAAAATGCTAAAACACGTTTTTTTGGCCCAAAAAGTCGATTTGCACTGTGCTAGAAAAATTTCAATTTTCAGGCAAAAAAAATGCAAAAACACGTTTTTTTGGCCCAAAAAGTCGATTTGTACAGTGCTAGAAAAATTTCAATTTTCAGGCAAAAAAAATGCTAAAACACGTTTTTTTGGCCCAAAAAGTCGATTTGCACTGTGCTAGAAAAATTTCAATTTTCAGGCAAAAAAAATGCAAAAACACGTTTTTTTGGCCCAAAAAGTCGATTTGCACTGTGCTAGAAAAATTTCAATTTTCAGGCAAAAAAAATGCTAAAACACGTTTTTTTGGCCCAAAAAGTCGATTTGTACTCTGCTAGAAAAATTTCAATTTTCAGGCAAAAAAAATGCTAAAACACGTTTTTTTGGCCCAAAAAGTCGATTTGTACTGTGCTTGAAAAATTTCAATTTTCAGGCAAAAAAAATGCAAAAACACGTTTTTTTGGCCCAAAAAGTCGATTTGTACAGTGCTAGAAAAATTTCAATTTTCAGGCAAAAAAAATGCAAAAACACGTTTTTTTGGCCCAAAAAGTCGATTTGTACAGTGCTAGAAAAATTTCAATTTTCAGGCAAAAAAAATGCAAAAACACGTTTTTTTGGCCCAAAAAGTCGATTTGTACTGTGCTAGAAAAATTTCAATTTTCAGGCAAAAAAAATGCAAAAACACGTTTTTTTGGCCCAAAAAGTCGATTTGTACTGTGCTAGAAAAATTTCAATTTTCAGGCAAAAAAAATGCTAAAACACGTTTTTTTGGCCCAAAAAGTCGATTTGTACTCTGCTAGAAAAATTTCAATTTTCAGGCAAAAAAAATGCTAAAACACGTTTTTTTGGCCCAAAAAGTCGATTTGTACTGTGCTTGAAAAATTTCAATTTTCAGGCAAAAAAAATGCAAAAACACGTTTTTTTGGCCCAAAAAGTCGATTTGTACAGTGCTAGAAAAATTTCAATTTTCAGGCAAAAAAAATGCAAAAACACGTTTTTTTGGCCCAAAAAGTCGATTTGTACAGTGCTAGAAAAATTTCAATTTTCAGGCAAAAAAAATGCAAAAACACGTTTTTTTGGCCCAAAAAGTCGATTTGTACTGTGCTAGAAAAATTTCAATTTTCAGGCAAAAAAAATGCAAAAACACGTTTTTTTGGCCCAAAAAGTCGATTTGTACAGTGCTAGAAAAATTTCAATTTTCCGGCAAAAAAAATGCAAAAACACGTTTTTTTGGCCCAAAAAGTCGATTTGTACAGTGCTAGAAAAATTTCAATTTTCAGGCAAAAAAAATGCTAAAACACGTTTTTTTGGCCCAAAAAGTCGATTTGTACAGTGCTAGAAAAATTTCAATTTTCAGGCAAAAAAAATGCTAAAACACGTTTTTTTGGCCCAAAAAGTCGATTTGTACAGTGCTAGAAAAATTTCAATTTTCAGGCAAAAAAAATGCTAAAACACGTTTTTTTGGCCCAAAAAGTCGATTTGTACAGTGCTAGAAAAATTTCAATTTTCAGGCAAAAAAAATGCTAAAACACGTTTTTTTGGCCCAAAAAGTCGATTTGTACAGTGCTAGAAAAATTTCAATTTTCAGGCAAAAAAAATGCTAAAACACGTTTTTTTGGCCCAAAAAGTCGATTTGTACAGTGCTAGAAAAATTTCAATTTTCAGGCAAAAAAAAGGCTAAAACACGTTTTTTTGGCCCAAAAAGTCGATTTGCACTGTGCTAGAAAAATTTCAATTTTCAGGCAAAAAAAATGCAAAAACACGTTTTTTTGGCCCAAAAAGTCGATTTGTACAGTGCTAGAAAAATTTCAATTTTCAGGCAAAAAAAATGCAAAAACACGTTTTTTTGGCCCAAAAAGTCGATTTGTACTGTGCTAGAAAAAATTCAATTTTCAGGCAAAAAAAATGCTAAAACACGTTTTTTTGGCCCAAAAAGTCGATTTGTACAGTGCTAGAAAAATTTCAATTTTCAGGCAAAAAAAATGCAAAAACACGTTTTTTTGGCCCAAAAAGTCGATTTGTACAGTGCTAGAAAAATTTCAATTTTCAGGCAAAAAAAATGCTAAAACACGTTTTTTTGGCCCAAAAAGTCGATTTGCACTGTGCTAGAAAAATTTCAATTTTCAGGCAAAAAAAATGCAAAAACACGTTTTTTTGGCCCAAAAAGTCGATTTGCACTGTGCTAGAAAAATTTCAATTTTCAGGCAAAAAAAATGCAAAAACACGTTTTTTTGGCCCAAAAAGTCGATTTGTACAGTGCTAGAAAAATTTCAATTTTCAGGCAAAAAAAATGCTAAAACACGTTTTTTTGGCCCAAAAAGTCGATTTGTACTGTGCTAGAAAAATTTCAATTTTCAGGCAAAAAAAATGCTAAAACACGTTTTTTTGGCCCAAAAAGTCGATTTGTACTGTGCTAGAAAAATTTCAATTTTCAGGCAAAAAAAATGCAAAAACACGTTTTTTTGGCCCAAAAAGTCGATTTGTACAGAGCTAGAAAAATTTCAATTTTCAGGCAAAAAAAATGCAAAAACACGTTTTTTTGGCCCAAAAAGTCGATTTGTACAGTGCTAGAAAAATTTCAATTTTCAGGCAAAAAAAATGCTAAAACACGTTTTTTTGGCCCAAAAAGTCGATTTGCACTGTGCTAGAAAAATTTCAATTTTCAGGCAAAAAAAATGCAAAAACACGTTTTTTTGGCCCAAAAAGTCGATTTGCACTGTGCTAGAAAAATTTCAATTTTCAGGCAAAAAAAATGCTAAAACACGTTTTTTTGGCCCAAAAAGTCGATTTGTACTGTGCTAGAAAAATTTCAATTTTCAGGCAAAAAAAATGCTAAAACACGTTTTTTTGGCCCAAAAAGTCGATTTGTACTGTGCTAGAAAAATTTCAATTTTCAGGCAAAAAAAATGCAAAAACACGTTTTTTTGGCCCAAAAAGTCGATTTGTACAGTGCTAGAAAAATTTCAATTTTCAGGCAAAAAAAATGCAAAAACACGTTTTTTTGGCCCAAAAAGTCGATTTGTACAGTGCTTGAAAAATTTCAATTTTCAGGCAAAAAAAATGCTAAAACACGTTTTTTTGGCCCAAAAAGTCGATTTGTACAGTGCTAGAAAAATTTCAATTTTCAGGCAAAAAAAATGCTAAAACACGTTTTTTTGGCCCAAAAAGTCGATTTGTACAGTGCTAGAAAAATTTCAATTTTCAGGCAAAAAAAATGCAAAAACACGTTTTTTTGGCCCAAAAAGTCGATTTGTACAGTGCTAGAAAAATTTCAATTTTCAGGCAAAAAAAATGCAAAAACACGTTTTTTTGGCCCAAAAAGTCGATTTGTACAGTGCTAGAAAAATTTCAATTTTCAGGCAAAAAAAATGCTAAAACACGTTTTTTTGGCCCAAAAAGTCGATTTGTACTGTGCTAGAAAAATTTCAATTTTCAGGCAAAAAAAATGCAAAAACACGTTTTTTTGGCCCAAAAAGTCGATTTGTACAGTGCTAGAAAAATTTCAATTTTCAGGCAAAAAAAATGCAAAAACACGTTTTTTTGGCCCAAAAAGTCGATTTGTACAGTGCTAGAAAAATTTCAATTTTCAGGCAAAAAAAATGCTAAAACACGTTTTTTTGGCCCAAAAAGTGCTAGAAAAATTTCAATTTTCAGGCAAAAAAAATGCTAAAACACGTTTTTTTGGCCCAAAAAGTCGATTTGCACTGTGCTAGAAAAATTTCAATTTTCAGGCAAAAAAAATGCAAAAACACGTTTTTTTGGCCCAAAAAGTCGATTTGTACAGTGCTAGAAAAATTTCAATTTTCAGGCAAAAAAAATGCAAAAACACGTTTTTTTGGCCCAAAAAGTCGATTTGTACAGTGCTAGAAAAATTTCAATTTTCAGGCAAAAAAAATGCTAAAACACGTTTTTTTGGCCCAAAAAGTCGATTTGCACTGTGCTAGAAAAATTTCAATTTTCAGGCAAAAAAAATGCAAAAACACGTTTTTTTGGCCCAAAAAGTCGATTTGCACTGTGCTAGAAAAATTTCAATTTTCAGGCAAAAAAAATGCAAAAACACGTTTTTTTGGCCCAAAAAGTCGATTTGTACTGTGCTAGAAAAATTTCAATTTTCAGGCAAAAAAAATGCTAAAACACGTTTTTTTGGCCCAAAAAGTCGATTTGTACTCTGCTAGAAAAATTTCAATTTTCAGGCAAAAAAAATGCTAAAACACGTTTTTTTGGCCCAAAAAGTCGATTTGCACAGTGCTAGAAAAATTTCAATTTTCAGGCAAAAAAAATGCTAAAACACGTTTTTTTGGCCCAAAAAGTCGATTTGTACTGTGCTTGAAAAATTTCAATTTTCAGGCAAAAAAAAGGCTAAAACACGTTTTTTTGGCCCAAAAAGTCGATTTGTACAGTGCTAGAAAAATTTCAATTTTCAGGCAAAAAAAATGCAAAAACACGTTTTTTTGGCCCAAAAAGTCGATTTGCACTGTGCTAGAACAATTTCAATTTTCAGGCAAAAAAAATGCAAAAACACGTTTTTTTGGCCCAAAAAGTCGATTTGTACAGTGCTAGAAAAATTTCAATTTTCAGGCAAAAAAAATGCAAAAACACGTTTTTTTGGCCCAAAAAGTCGATTTGTACAGTGCTAGAAAAATTTCAATTTTCAGGCAAAAAAAATGCTAAAACACGTTTTTTTGGCCCAAAAAGTCGATTTGTACAGTGCTAGAAAAATTTCAATTTTCAGGCAAAAAAAATGCAAAAACACGTTTTTTTGGCCCAAAAAGTCGATTTGTACAGTGCTAGAAAAATTTCAATTTTCAGGCAAAAAAAATGCAAAAACACGTTTTTTTGGCCCAAAAAGTCGATTTGTACAGTGCTAGAAAAATTTCAATTTTCAGGCAAAAAAAATGCAAAAACATGTTTTTTTGGCCCAAAAAGTCGATTTGTACTGTGCTAGAAAAATTTCAATTTTCAGGCAAAAAAAATGCAAAAACACGTTTTTTTGGCCCAAAAAGTCGATTTGTACTGTGCTAGAAAAATTTCAATTTTCAGGCAAAAAAAATGCTAAAACACGTTTTTTTGGCCCAAAAAGTCGATTTGTACAGTGCTAGAAAAATTTCAATTTTCAGGCAAAAAAAATGCTAAAACACGTTTTTTTGGCCCAAAAAGTCGATTTGTACAGTGCTAGAAAAATTTCAATTTTCAGGCAAAAAAAATGCTAAAACACGTTTTTTTGGCCCAAAAAGTCGATTTGTACAGTGCTAGAAAAATTTCAATTTTCAGGCAAAAAAAATGCTAAAACACGTTTTTTTGGCCCAAAAAGTCGATTTGCACTGTGCTAGAAAAATTTCAATTTTCAGGCAAAAAAAATGCAAAAACACGTTTTTTTGGCCCAAAAAGTCGATTTGCACTGTGCTAGAAAAATTTCAATTTTCAGGCAAAAAAAATGCAAAAACACGTTTTTTTGGCCCAAAAAGTCGATTTGCACTGTGCTAGAAAAATTTCAATTTTCAGGCAAAAAAAATGCAAAAACACGTTTTTTTGGCCCAAAAAGTCGATTTGTACAGTGCTAGAAAAATTTCAATTTTCAGGCAAAAAAAATGCTAAAACACGTTTTTTTGGCCCAAAAAGTCGATTTGCACTGTGCTAGAAAAATTTCAATTTTCAGGCAAAAAAAATGCAAAAACACGTTTTTTTGGCCCAAAAAGTCGATTTGCACTGTGCTAGAAAAATTTCAATTTTCAGGCAAAAAAAATGCAAAAACACGTTTTTTTGGCCCAAAAAGTCGATTTGCACTGTGCTAGAAAAATTTCAATTTTCAGGCAAAAAAAATGCAAAAACACGTTTTTTTGGCCCAAAAAGTCGATTTGTACTGTGCTAGAAAAATTTCAATTTTCAGGCAAAAAAAATGCTAAAACACGTTTTTTTGGCCCAAAAAGTCGATTTGTACTCTGCTAGAAAAATTTCAATTTTCAGGCAAAAAAAATGCTAAAACACGTTTTTTTGGCCCAAAAAGTCGATTTGTACAGTGCTAGAAAAATTTCAATTTTCAGGCAAAAAAAATGCAAAAACACGTTTTTTTGGCCCAAAAAGTCGATTTGTACAGTGCTAGAAAAATTTCAATTTTCAGGCAAAAAAAATGCAAAAACACGTTTTTTTGGCCCAAAAAGTCGATTTGTACTGTGCTAGAAAAATTTCAATTTTCAGGCAAAAAAAATGCAAAAACACGTTTTTTTGGCCCAAAAAGTCGATTTGTACAGTGCTAGAAAAATTTCAATTTTCAGGCAAAAAAAATGCAAAAACACGTTTTTTTGGCCCAAAAAGTCGATTTGTACAGTGCTAGAAAAATTTCAATTTTCAGGCAAAAAAAATGCTAAAACACGTTTTTTTGGCCCAAAAAGTCGATTTGTACAGTGCTAGAAAAATTTCAATTTTCAGGCAAAAAAAATGCAAAAACACGTTTTTTTGGCCCAAAAAGTCGATTTGTACAGTGCTAGAAAAATTTCAATTTTCAGGCAAAAAAAATGCTAAAACACGTTTTTTTGGCCCAAAAAGTCGATTTGTACAGTGCTAGAAAAATTTCAATTTTCAGGCAAAAAAAATGCAAAAACACGTTTTTTTGGCCCAAAAAGTCGATTTGTACTGTGCTAGAAAAATTTCAATTTTCAGGCAAAAAAAATGCAAAAACACGTTTTTTTGGCCCAAAAAGTCGATTTGTACTGTGCTAGAAAAATTTCAATTTTCAGGCAAAAAAAATGCAAAAACACGTTTTTTTGGCCCAAAAAGTCGATTTGTACAGTGCTAGAAAAATTTCAATTTTCAGGCAAAAAAAATGCAAAAACACGTTTTTTTGGCCCAAAAAGTCGATTTGTACAGTGCTAGAAAAATTTCAATTTTCAGGCAAAAAAAATGCAAAAACACGTTTTTTTGGCCCAAAAAGTCGATTTGTACAGTGCTAGAAAAATTTCAATTTTCAGGCAAAAAAAATGCTAAAACACGTTTTTTTGGCCCAAAAAGTCGATTTGCACTGTGCTAGAAAAATTTCAATTTTCAGGCAAAAAAAATGCAAAAACACGTTTTTTTGGCCCAAAAAGTCGATTTGTACAGTGCTAGAAAAATTTCAATTTTCAGGCAAAAAAAATGCAAAAACACGTTTTTTTGGCCCAAAAAGTCGATTTGTACAGTGCTAGAAAAATTTCAATTTTCAGGCAAAAAAAATGCTAAAACACGTTTTTTTGGCCCAAAAAGTCGATTTGTACTGTGCTAGAAAAATTTCAATTTTCAGGCAAAAAAAATGCTAAAACACGTTTTTTTGGCCCAAAAAGTCGATTTGTACTGTGCTAAAAAATTTCAATTTTCAGGCAAAAAAAATGCAAAAACACGTTTTTTTGGCCCAAAAAGTCGATTTGTACAGTGCTAGAAAAATTTCAATTTTCAGGCAAAAAAAATGCAAAAACACGTTTTTTTGGCCCAAAAAGTCGATTTGTACAGTGCTAGAAAAATTTCAATTTTCAGGCAAAAAAAATGCTAAAACACGTTTTTTTGGCCCAAAAAGTCGATTTGCACTGTGCTAGAAAAATTTCAATTTTCAGGCAAAAAAAATGCAAAAACACGTTTTTTTGGCCCAAAAAGTCGATTTGCACTGTGCTAGAAAAATTTCAATTTTCAGGCAAAAAAAATGCAAAAACACGTTTTTTTGGCCCAAAAAGTCGATTTGTACTGTGCTAGAAAAATTTCAATTTTCAGGCAAAAAAAATGCTAAAACACGTTTTTTTGGCCCAAAAAGTCGATTTGTACTCTGCTAGAAAAATTTCAATTTTCAGGCAAAAAAAATGCTAAAACACGTTTTTTTGGCCCAAAAAGTCGATTTGTACAGTGCTAGAAAAATTTCAATTTTCAGGCAAAAAAAATGCAAAAACACGTTTTTTTGGCCCAAAAAGTCGATTTGTACAGTGCTAGAAAAATTTCAATTTTCAGGCAAAAAAAATGCTAAAACACGTTTTTTTGGCCCAAAAAGTCGATTTGTACTGTGCTTGAAAAATTTCAATTTTCAGGCAAAAAAAATGCAAAAACACGTTTTTTTGGCCCAAAAAGTCGATTTGTACAGTGCTAGAAAAATTTCAATTTTCAGGCAAAAAAAATGCAAAAACACGTTTTTTTGGCCCAAAAAGTCGATTTGTACAGTGCTAGAAAAATTTCAATTTTCAGGCAAAAAAAAATGCAAAAACACGTTTTTTTGGCCCAAAAAGTCGATTTGTACTGTGCTAGAAAAATTTCAATTTTCAGGCAAAAAAAATGCAAAAACACGTTTTTTTGGCCCAAAAAGTCGATTTGTACAGTGCTAGAAAAATTTCAATTTTCAGGCAAAAAAAATGCAAAAACACGTTTTTTTGGCCCAAAAAGTCGATTTGTACAGTGCTAGAAAAATTTCAATTTTCAGGCAAAAAAAATACAAAAACACGTTTTTTTGGCCCAAAAAGTCGATTTGTACAGTGCTAGAAAAATTTCAATTTTCAGGCAAAAAAAATGCTAAAACACGTTTTTTTGGCCCAAAAAGTCGATTTGCACTGTGCTAGAAAAATTTCAATTTTCAGGCAAAAAAAATGCAAAAACACGTTTTTTTGGCCCAAAAAGTCGATTTGTACAGTGCTAGAAAAATTTCAATTTTCAGGCAAAAAAAATGCTAAAACACGTTTTTTTGGCCCAAAAAGTCGATTTGCACTGTGCTAGAAAAATTTCAATTTTCAGGCAAAAAAAATGCAAAAACACGTTTTTTTGGCCCAAAAAGTCGATTTGTACAGTGCTAGAAAAATTTCAATTTTCAGGCAAAAAAAATGCAAAAACACGTTTTTTTGGCCCAAAAAGTCGATTTGTACAGTGCTAGAAAAATTTCAATTTTCAGGCAAAAAAAAATGCAAAAACACGTTTTTTTGGCCCAAAAAGTCGATTTGTACAGTGCTAGAAAAATTTCAATTTTCAGGCAAAAAAAATGCTAAAACACGTTTTTTTGGCCCAAAAAGTCGATTTGTACAGTGCTAGAAAAATTTCAATTTTCAGGCAAAAAAAATGCTAAAACACGTTTTTTTGGCCCAAAAAGTCGATTTGTACAGTGCTAGAAAAATTTCAATTTTCAGGCAAAAAAAATGCTAAAACACGTTTTTTTGGCCCAAAAAGTCGATTTGTACAGTGCTAGAAAAATTTCAATTTTCAGGCAAAAAAAATGCAAAAACACGTTTTTTTGGCCCAAAAAGTCGATTTGTACAGTGCTAGAAAAATTTCAATTTTCAGGCAAAAAAAATGCAAAAACACGTTTTTTTGGCCCAAAAAGTCGATTTGTACAGTGCTAGAAAAATTTCAATTTTCAGGCAAAAAAAATGCAAAAACACGTTTTTTTGGCCCAAAAAGTCGATTTGTACTGTGCTAGAAAAATTTCAATTTTCAGGCAAAAAAAATGCAAAAACACGTTTTTTTGGCCCAAAAAGTCGATTTGTACTGTGCTAGAAAAATTTCAATTTTCAGGCAAAAAAAATGCAAAAACACGTTTTTTTGGCCCAAAAAGTCGATTTGTACTGTGCTAGAAAAATTTCAATTTTCAGGCAAAAAAAATGCAAAAACACGTTTTTTTGGCCCAAAAAGTCGATTTGTACAGTGCTAGAAAAATTTCAATTTTCAGGCAAAAAAAATGCTAAAACACGTTTTTTTGGCCCAAAAAGTCGATTTGTACAGTGCTAGAAAAATTTCAATTTTCAGGCAAAAAAAATGCTAAAACACGTTTTTTTGGCCCAAAAAGTCGATTTGTACAGTGCTAGAAAAATTTCAATTTTCAGGCAAAAAAAATGCTAAAACACGTTTTTTTGGCCCAAAAAGTCGATTTGCACTGTGCTAGAAAAATTTCAATTTTCAGGCAAAAAAAATGCAAAAACACATTTTTTTGGCCCAAAAAGTCGATTTGCACTGTGCTAGAAAAATTTCAATTTTCAGGCAAAAAAAATGCTAAAACACGTTTTTTTGGCCCAAAAAGTCGATTTGTACTGTGCTAGAAAAATTTCAATTTTCAGGCAAAAAAAATGCAAAAACACGTTTTTTTGGCCCAAAAAGTCGATTTGTACTGTGCTAGAAAAATTTCAATTTTCAGGCAAAAAAAATGCTAAAACACGTTTTTTTGGCCCAAAAAGTCGATTTGCACTGTGCTAGAAAAATTTCAATTTTCAGGCAAAAAAAATGCAAAAACACGTTTTTTTGGCCCAAAAAGTCGATTTGTACAGTGCTAGAAAAATTTCAATTTTCAGGCAAAAAAAATGCAAAAACACGTTTTTTTGGCCCAAAAAGTCGATTTGTACTGTGCTAGAAAAATTTCAATTTTCAGGCAAAAAAAATGCAAAAACACGTTTTTTTGGCCCAAAAAGTCGATTTGCACTGTGCTAGAAAAATTTCAATTTTCAGGCAAAAAAAATGCTAAAACACGTTTTTTTGGCCCAAAAAGTCGATTTGTACTGTGCTAGAAAAATTTCAATTTTCAGGCAAAAAAAATGCAAAAACACGTTTTTTTGGCCCAAAAAGTCGATTTGTACTGTGCTAGAAAAATTTCAATTTTCAGGCAAAAAAAATGCTAAAACACGTTTTTTTGGCCCAAAAAGTCGATTTGCACTGTGCTAGAAAAATTTCAATTTTCAGGCAAAAAAAATGCAAAAACACGTTTTTTTGGCCCAAAAAGTCGATTTGTA
>JAWZYT010004824.1:0-17500 GCA_034508575.1 Petrolisthes manimaculis
TACCTATACCAACCCAGTGGGATTAGAAAAGCAAAGGAATAACTCTTCAAAATAATTAACAAGAAAATGTCAACATGGAAACAATAGCGGTGTTGGACTGTGGTTGGTGGCTGATGAGAAGTGGCTGATGGGAAGTGAAGGCAGAAGTCACGTCTAATGCTCACCTCCACCACCGCCCTCACTCTACCTCCAGACTCTGCAGTGACAACACGTGTGCAAACTTAGATCCTCCCTCTATTCCTCTCGTTATAATGTAAGTACTTGAATTTTAATTGAATATGATGTTCGTGCATATCTCTTTTATGTTATTTATTCTTGGGATATTAGTACGGAGTGGATATTTAATAGAGTATATAGCCGCCCGGTTTTCTTGTGCTACGTATATTTTTTATAGTAACCGGCTCGAATGACAACCGGCTCTTTTTTTTTGCTCGGGGTGTGAAGATAATTTTACAGTTTTGAGTTTATTTTGTGTTCAGTTTATTTCAATTATAAACTTGTATCTCTAGAATAACTTCAGCACGTCTGTTTAAGCAATTAATTAAATTTAGCATGTTTATGGAACTTCTATTTTATTTTATCTTGGTGCTATATTTAATTCTATCTTGGTGTAGTATTACGGTGTATTACTATATATATATATCGTAGTTTTATGGGAATCAAATTAATTAAAACTGCGTACGGTTATCATGGTAAAATATTATCTGTATTTGTACATAATTTATTATAGTGTTTCCGTTCTGCTCGATAATTAATGTATTGTTTTTTTTGTTACAGATGTGTTACGGTGTGGTGGGTTACGAGACTAGAGGCTAACGAGTAACAAAGCCTGGGGATGTGTGGATGGGATGGGATGGGATGTGACCTTGAACGAGAGAAGAGTGGTGGTGTGGTGGTGTGACGCTGAACGAAAGAGTGGTGTGGTGGTGTGACGCTGAACGAGAGAAGAGTTGTGTGGTGGTGTGACGCTGAACGAGAGAAGAGTGGTGGTGTGGTGTGACCTTGAACGAGAAGAGTGGTGGTGTGGTGGTGTGATGAAGGAACCAAGTAACTGATCCTATTGGTTTCTCCAAAATTATATTCCCAGCATTATTCGTCTCACCGTAAAGGTTGGTATTATTTCATGTTTAGTATTTTCATTTAAGATATTAGATAAAATTACCAAAATTAACGTGGATTTCTTTATTCAACGTGTCCAAGATAAGCATGGACATTTTTTTTAATCTTTTTGATCCTTACTTATATCAATTTGTCATTAACATACATTACGCCGCACAGTGGAACACGGTACAACTGCCTTACTTTTGTTATATACGAATATCTTGAGTAGAGTATGGATTCTCCCGGAGTGGAAAGGTTTATTATTGATGCTGTTATGTCTATGCTGACTAACAAGCTAGACTCAAATTTTATATCGGGACAAAAAAAAAAAAAAAAAAAAAAAAGGCATGTAACCGAAGTTCATATTTTCGTCAGTCAAATTAATGTATTGGTTTTCTATGCGTAATTTTTATTTTTGACAAAATATACTGTACGTAAAAATTAGATTACTCACTGCTTTTCATTAATTATTATAACGCTGCAATACCATTAAATCTTAGCTTGAAAGTTCTCTACATTAGTGTATACATATATTTAGTGGACATGTTTTCTACCGTAATACTAAATTAATTCTTTTTTTCCAGGTTGGTTAACAGATTCTTCAACCATCGCTGGAGCAACTCATCGCGGGAGGTTTAGTGAGTGTTAAACAATGACTTTATTTACCCACGGTCCTGGCCCCTAGTTACTAATGCGATCAGCAAAACATTGATTTTTTTCAGGGTAGTTTTGTAGTCACTGTAGTTGTCCCTTGGCTGTTAGATGCCCCCTGCTTGGAGCTCATTTATCTTTCTCTTTTTGCGCGTTGGTTGATAGGCACACGGTTAGGTAGGGCTAGGTAGGGGCATGTCCGCTCCAAGTTCAGGGGGATTGTTGGTCTTGGAAATGCCAGACGTGTCGAGTGACCCTCCCATAGTGTCTGTAGTGCCAGGATCAGTGGGGTGCAATCATGGTGTACAGATTTAATAGCTTTGTTTATTTCTTGGCAGGGGTTGTGTAAGTGTCCAGAGACGCTTAGACCGAGGTGGCGGCAACAGCAGCGTTTTTTTTTGGTGTATGTATGTGTGGAAAATAGGTTATTG
The DNA here is from genome assembly GCA_034508575.1 of Petrolisthes manimaculis. Taxonomy (NCBI): domain Eukaryota; kingdom Metazoa; phylum Arthropoda; class Malacostraca; order Decapoda; family Porcellanidae; genus Petrolisthes; species Petrolisthes manimaculis. Next base: position 2,184 of record JAWZYT010004824.1, read on the forward strand.
GTTTTGGGGCTTTGTGTGTGTGTGTGGTGGATAGGATAGGTTGGTGGGTTTTGGGGCTTTGTGTGTGTGTGGTGGATAGGTTGGTGGTATTTTGGAGGTGTTTGTGTGTGTGTGGAAGATAGGTTATTGGTTTGGGGGCGTGTGTGTGTGTGTGTGTGTGTGTGTGGATAGGTTGGTGGTGTAATGGACTGGCCAGGGAGAAAAATGGAAAGTTCACTTGAGTTTGTATGCATTGGTGAGGATGTGGCCAAGAGAAATGGAGGATTTGGGAAGGATGGCCAGTGAGAGGTGAAGATGGGAAGGATGGCCAGTGAGGGAGATATGGGAAGGATGGCCAGTGAGAGGGAGATGGAAAGGATGGCCAGTGAGAGGGGGATTTGGGAAGGATGGCCAGTGAGGGGGATTTGGGAACGATCCCCAGTGAGGATTTGTGAAGGATGACCAGTGATAGGGGGATTTGTGAAGGATGGCCAGTGAGAGGGAGAGATGGAAAGGATGGCCAGTGAGGATGATTTGGGAAGGATGGCCAGTGAGGGGGATTCGGGAACGATCCCCATTGAGGATTTGTGAAGGATGACCAGTGATAGGGGGATTTAGATAGGATGGCCAGTGAGGATGATTTGGGAAGGATGGCCAGTGAGAAGTATTTGGAAAGGATGGCCAGTAAGAGAGGTAGATGGGAAGGATGGCCAGTGTAGTGATGGGAAGGATGGCCAGTGTAGTGGTGGGAAGGATGGCAAGTGGAGTGAAGGGAAATGATGGGAAGGATGGCCAGTTTAGTGATTGGAAGAGATGACAAGGATGGCCAGTTTAGTGATGGGAAGAGATGACAAGGATGGCCAGTGCAGTGAAGGGAAGAGATGACAAGGATGGCCAGTGAAGGGAAATGATGGGAAGGATGGCCAGTGGAGTGGAGTGAAGGAATGAAATTGAGGGATTGGTGTAGGATGGCCAGCGAGTTAAGGTGTTTGGGGATATGTATGGCCGGTAAGAGAAGGATTTGGGAAGGATGCTAAGGGGGATTGTTAAGGATGGCCAGAGGGAGAGATTTGAGGTGGAGGATGGAGTGGGATGTGAATGGCAAGGAAGAAAAAGATTTGGGAAGGATGCAGAAAAAGTGAGGTGTTGTAAATTAGGATGTAAAGGAAAGGATTGGGATGGAAGGATGGCCAGAGAGGAGTGAGGGAAAGAAAATTGCCAGTGATGGAGAAAAGGATAGGAAGGTGGGGAAAAGGATGAGATGGGTAAAATAGGATGGGGAAAAATGATGGGATGTAGATGGGAAAAAGAGGATGTAGATGGGAAAGAGAGGATGTGGAGATGGGGAGAAAGGATGGGGATGTGGAAAAAAAGGATGGGATGTAGATGGGAAAGAGAGGATGGGATGTAGATGGGAAAAAGAGGATGGGGGATGTAGATAGGAAAGAGAGGATGGGATGTAGATGGGGGAAAAGAGGATGGGATGTAGATGGGAAAGAGAGGATGGGGATGGAGATGGGAAAAAGGATGTGGAAATGGGAAAGAGATGAGATGGAGATGGGTAAAGTAGGATGGGGGAAGTGATGGGATGAAGATGGGAAAGAGGATGGAGAAAGGATGTGGAGATGGAGATTGGAAAAGAGGATGGGATGGAAATGGGAAAGAGATTGGGATTGGGATGGGATGGGATGGGATGGAGATGGGGAAGAGGAGAGGATGAAATGGAAAGATAAAAGATGGAAAAGAGAAGGGAAGAAAATGGAATGGAAAAGTGGAGATGGGAGAGATGAAATTGAATATAATGTGAAGGATGGAAGGGAAGTGAAATGCGAAGGATAGAAGGGAAGTGGAAAGATAAGGGAATTAAGATATGGAACATGGAGGGGAATGAAAGGAAGGGGGTAAGGCAAGGACGGACAATGGGAGAGTTTGGGAGTGGCTGGGGGACAGAAGGGGCGCCAAAACTCTCAAGGTACTGCCCACATTATTAAAGATTATATACCCCTTCACGGGAGATGGAGGTGGGATTGTGGAGAGATGGAGGTGGGATTGTGGAGAGATGGAGGTGGGATTGTGGAGAGATGGAGGTGGGATTGTGGAGAGATGGAGGTGGGATGGTGGAGAGATGGAGGTGGGATGGTGGAGAGATGGTGGAGAGATGGAGGTGGGATGGTGGAGAGATGGAGGTGGGATGGTGGAGAGATGGAGGTGGGATGGTGGAGAGATGGAGGTGGAGAGATGGAGGTGGGATGGTGGAGAGATGGAGGTGGGATGGTGGAGAGATGGAGGTGGGATGGTGGAGAGATGGAGGTGGGATGGTGGAGAGATGGAGGTGGGATGGTGGAGAGATGGAGGTGGGATGGTGGAGAGATGGAGGTGGGATGGTGGAGAGATGGAGGTGGGATGGTGGAGAGATGGAGGTGGGATGGTGGAGAGATGGAGGTGGGATGGTGGAGAGATGGAGGTGGGATGGTGGAGAGATGGAGGTGGAGAGATGGAGGTGGAGAGATGGAGGTGGAGAGATGGAGGTGGAGAGATGGAGGTGGAGAGATGGAAAGGGAGGGATGGAGGTGGAGAGATGGAGGTGGGATGGTGGAGAGATGGAGGTGGGATGGTGGAGGGAAGGAGGTGGAAAATAGAGAGCGAGAGAGGAGGGAAAGAGATGGAAAATATATATATATATATATAGAGAGAGAGAGGAGGGAAGGAAGGAGATGGAAATATATATATATATATATAGAGAGAGAGAGAGAGAGGATGGAAGGAGATGGAAATATATATATATATAGAGAGAGGAAGGAAGGAGATGGAAAATAGAGAGAGGAGGGAAGGAGATGGAAAATAGAGAGGGTAAGAGTGAGAATGGAGAGGAAAGGGAGAGAAGAGGGATAGGATAGTACATAATTGTGCATATAGGATAGGAGGGACAGGATAGGACACAAGAGATGCGGAGGATGACTTGAGCTGCGAGGATAACGGTGGAGAAAGAACGAACGAAGAAGCCAGGAAGGAAGGATGAAGGAAGAAGCCAGGAATGAAGGAAGAAAGGAAGGATGAAGGCCCAACCAACCAACCAATCGGCTAACTGTCCCCATTTTTACCACCCATGCACACAACAGCAAAGGAAGGAAGGAATGAAGGAAAGACGAGACAGACTGCTACTCCCCTACATCTTCACCTACTACTAGTAATTGATGGTAAGTAAAATTAGTAAACGTACAGAACAAAAAGTGTGGCTCTGTTGGAACACTTTCAGGTTGATTACTTGTCGATGAGTGTGCCATTACTTGTATTAAGTCTTCACACCATTTATCTCCTTAGTTTTTTGTACTGTATTCTGTTCGATCTCTTATTATCTGTAGTTTTTTTACTGTATTCCGTTCTATCTCATTTCTCTGTAGTTTTTGTACTGTATTCTGTTCTATCTCGTATTATCTGTAGTTTTTGTACTGTATTCTCTTCTATACTTGTTCGATATTGATACCATTTCATTTTTAAAGTGAGTAAAACCATTTGGAAATCGTCGAATAATTTTGTATCCCCAAAAGTTGCGTCCATAATTCCTATCATATCCCTGGATGATGTAGTCGAGTGTACGATGCAAGGGATTCAGTTCATAAGATGGTTTGTTTTGGTTTTGCATTGCTTAACGTCAGCACAGTGAATGGAGGTGTTAAAGATGGACTAAGATATAAAGATATAAAAGATGGACTAAGATATAAAGATATAAAAGATGGACTAAGATATAAAGATATAAAAAATGGACTAAGATATAAAGATATAAAAGATGGACTAAAATATAAAAGATGGACTAAGATATCTATACTCTTATTAGCCCAGGATAATAAGCTAAAAATAAATTAGTCACGATTAATTACAATTCACTTGGTTGGTCTGTTTCTGTAATGCTAGGTTATGCAGTATTTCAGAATTTAATTAGTGTTAGTTTCCATTGTAATAATATTAATTAATTGTATTTCAGGAATGTCGGGTGTGCATCACGTCCTTTGGTCTCCTACTTGCTGCCCGGACTGGAAACCAACCAACCAACTTGCTTACCTGCCTTCATCAGTGCATTCCCGCTCTCCACCAAGAATCTGAAGGCCTGGTGTGTAACCTTTGATCATACTGAGGGAACGTCGGGTTAACACAGCCACAAGCTCGTCGGTAAGATAGATTTGATGATGAAAGACAACCACCACCACCACCCACCCACCCTAGGCCAGGAAAACCATATGGGACGGATGTGGTGATTGAGAGGGACAACAAGTGCGAAGGAAAAGTGGCACACACGAGAGGTGGTGGTGATTGAAAAGTTGGACAATAAGCACGAAGGAAAGACTGAAAGCACGAATGAAATGGGAGGATGGATAGTTGAAAAATTGAAAAGTTCATGGCGCGGGTGGAAGGGGTGACCAAACTCCTCTGCGTCAAAGTTGTCTACCCAGCGTCAACTAATGTGATAACGTATCTATACACCCGCTGTTCTGTGAGTTATTTCCTATATACCAAACACACATGTTTTTTGTTTTTTCTGTAAAGCATATCAGCAGAAGGTAAATGATAACTTTTAATTTTTCACTGATCTCTCCTGCCGGCAATCTCATCTCATCATATCGCATCACTGCATGACCCATACCGTTGTAGTAGTAGTAGAAGTATTTTGTAGTAATACTGTTATGCGTTCATAATAGTTTGGCCAAAATGTACCAATTCCTTACTGAAAAATGACCTTAGATAAGTCTCTAGTACAATCCAGTATTTAGAAGTCTCAAATAATTACATACTTGTTTAAATGTTTTGTGTAATTTGTCTTGTGAATTGAATTAGTTACCGAAAAGGCCCATAAAGTAAGCGAGGGATCAGGTACATTTTCACCAGGTTAAACTGAACGTGTAATAGATTGTAGAATGCATGGGAGGTTTAATGGGAAGGTAAATTGTAGTTTGCATGATTCACGGTATGTTGGTATACACAATTAGTTTTCATTAGAGTATAATCATTCATGTTTAAATACATCAAGGAAAGATCAGTGTGAGTTTTGTTGTAATGGATGCTGCTGATATGTTCACTGTCCATTCATGTACAGTCACAATAATAATAATAATAATATCCACAGACACTTTCCTTCCATCGTAGCAAATATCTTCGTAATTAAGAACACCTGTATGATTTATGCAACACCTCCTAATAATAATTGAGGGGGTTGCTTGACTTGATATAAGGTGTTGTTGTTGTAGGATTATATTTTGATATGATACTGAATTATTTGCACGATGGAAGGAGTATTTGTCTGTGGTAATTTGTTTTTGTACTTGTTTAATTTGATTTGATTGTGGCTGTACTTGTACTTAATTTGTGACTAATGGTAGGTCAAGTTTGGTGTATTATTTAGTGTTCATACAGTATTTTCCAACCTATCTTGTGCCTATTGTCAATGCGGGTTACGCCAGTATTGTATTTTTATTTATTTCATAAGTGAGGAGGTTAAGTGAATTGTAAACATTTAAAGTCTGTTAAGGTGGTTTTACACGGATTGGTGTTTGGTGTTTTTGTTTTTTTTGTGATCTTTGTTTGGTGTTGTCATTGTTTTGTTCTGGTTATTTATTTTGGTGTTTTTATTTTGTTAGGTGTTTTCTTTGTTTTGGTGTTGTATTTGTTGTTTGGTGTTTGTTGTTGTCTTTGTTGTTTGGTGTTTTTATTGTCTTTGTGGTTTGGTGTTTTTATTGTCTTTGTGGTTTGGTGTTTTTATTGTCTTTGGTGTTTGTGGTGTTTTTATCTTTGGTGTTTTTATTGTATTTTGTTTGTTCTTGTTTGGTGATGATTTTGCATTTTTGTTGTATTTTGTATTTTGTTGTATTTTGTATTTTGTTGTATTTTGTTGTGATCTTTAATGTCATCATTGCCAAGGAGTTTTTCCCCAACCTGTGAATTATGCCATGCAATTTTTTTTTTTTTACAAACGTCTTAAAAATTGTACTGGGTTTTTTTACACTCGCTGGCGCAAAGATGTCAAATGTTTGTATATTACTGAAGGGGGTACTACACTCAACGGTACATTAGAGAGCCTTGATTTCCTCCATAAGCATACCAGGCAACGAGACCACATAAAACTGTAATAGTGGTGGTCTGTTTTCTGGTATGGTATTTCGGAATCGGTTACTCCAAAATGTTGCCAACGCTGATACTACCCCCTTGATTAAATGCATGAGTGGGGTATATAAAAATTGTCTTGTATATTATAGGGAGTTATAGTGTGTCCATAAATTTTAAATAGGCTTGTATTTTGTGAACCCAAGTTAATTAAATGTTGTTCCTATAATTTATGGACACTCATGTTATGTTCTATTGAAAACTATCGGATCATTAGGTATGTATACTTGCATTATAAATACGTGAATTGTATACACAGCATGTATGTATTGTTTATGCATGACCAGAGCACAGGATGATATTAAACTGTGCTTGAAATCGCTATCACTGATGTTAAATTTATGGAATCTGCACATAATTAATTGTACTCTAAACAACATTAACTTAACTTTTTTTTTTCAAACCCTTTTAACTTTTTTTTTTTCAAACCCTTTTAACTTTTTTTTTTTCCAACCCTTTATAGTTTTGTTTTGGTGTCCAGTATTCCATGAAGCACAGAGTGGTCAAAATATATTAGAGCAAGATTATTTACACGAAAATTCTTCATGGACAAAAATATATGAAGAAAAAAAAATGAAGTGAGAGTTTTAAGTCTTTTGCTTCTGGTGAATGAAAGTGAGCCATGATGGTGAATCTTGTGAACAAATGAGTAACCTGAACGTTTAAGTCCTTATTTGTTTATTCAGTCTTGGGGGTAGAAAGTATGAAGTAAAAAAAAAAAAAAAAAAAAAAAAAAAAAAAAAAATGGCTCACAGCCTACATACACACACATATATATACACACGTATATATATATACACACACACACACACACACACACATACAGCCTCAACACACACACTCACACACACTCACCAAGCACCTCACCAGAACGACTAACTCCCCGTCGTGTGAGAAAAGGATCAGCCGACACACCATCCATCTCGGCAGCCAACACCAAATCACCTTCTCCAGTTCACGGTTTGAATTCTTATATCCTCACTTTCCTTTCCCTTTTTCCTTTTTTATCCTTTTCCTTTTTCCTTTCCTCTCCCTTTCCTTTTACATCCTCCCTTCCCTTTTCCTTTCATTTTATATCATCCCTTTCCCTTTTTCTCTTTATATTCTCTCTTCCCTTTTCCTTTTTCCTTTTATATCCTCCGTTCCCTTTTCTCACTTTACTTTTATATTCTCCCTTACCTTTTCCTTTTTCCTTTTATATCCTTCCTTTCCTTTTACATCCTCCCTTTTCCTTTTCCCTCCCTTCCCTTGTATTTCCTTCCTTTCATTATATTTCTTCACATATTTTTTACTTTCCTTTCCCTTTTATACCCCATTTTCATTTAATTTATTCAATTTTAATTTTGTCTACCCTTCCATATCTTCTCATACCCTTTATGTTCACTTATTTTCTTCCTTTCAATTTATTTTTAATTTATTTATTTTCGTTAATTTCCTTCCTTGTAATTTATTTTCATTTTATTTTCCTCTTTATTTTCTCGGTGCTTACTGTCCCTTCTCACTATAATAATTTTACTCTGCCTTCCACCAGCCCTAGGGGAGTTTCCTTTCATCTTCAAATCTGTCCCTCTTTCTCTCTGTCCCTCTCTTTTTCCCTCTTTCTCCGTCTCTCCCTCTTTCTCTCTCCCTCTTTCTGTCTCTCCCTCCTCTCTCCCCGTCACTCACTCCTCTCTCCCCGTCACTCACTCCCTCCCCGTCACTCACTCTGTCACACACACAAACACAACTCTGGCCTATTATCGACATCAAAAGTCCTATTCGTCTCGTATCACCCTCTCCACCAACTTTGAAAACTAATCTCACTTATCCGAAAGAACAACAGCCCCAATGACTGTAGTTGTGGGAATGTCACTCGTTTAATTTCCTACATACAGAATAATGAAACACAGACCACAGATCTATACAAAAATGTCTATAGATAAACTTTTGGTCTTTAAAAAATATAGCACACAGCTTCGACACACACACATATGCAGCCTACCTACACACACACACACACACACACACATAATTTTATGCAGCCTACATACACACACACACACACACACAGTTACTATACAAAAATGTTTATAGATAAACTTTTGGTCTTTAAATGCAGGTGGCTTGTGGTTGATTGGTCTTTAATTAAGGTTTAAATTAAGGTGGTAATTCTCTTTTGGTACATTGGAGTGCATTGATTCCTCCAAAGTATGCTAGGAAACAGGACCAGAAGGGCAAAAATAATAAATGTTCTGTTGCTTGGAATAGTTTGGAGGATTCTGTTGCTCCAGATTTACCAACACAAAACCACAGGACCAGAAGGGCAAAAATAAGTGTTCTGTTGCTTGGATTAGTTTGGAGGATTCTGTTGCTCCAGATTTATCAACACAAAACTTCCCCCTCGAGAGAACACAACCCACAGGTCTGTTCTCTATCCCTTTAGTCCTACCAGAGTCCCTGATGGCTCTCTCTACGTCCTCGACAACACCTTCTCTCCCTCTCCTCTCTCTTAGTTAATCCTCTCCATCCCTACCTCCTCCTCCACTCATCTCTCCTTTCTTTTCTCTCCCTCTCCTCTCTCTTAGTTAATCCTCTCCATCCCTACCTCCTCCTCCACTCATCTCTCCTTTCTTTTCTCTCCCTCTCCTCTCTCTTAGTTAATCCTCTCCATCCCTACCTCCTCCTCCACTCATCTCCTTTCTTTTCTTTCCTGCCTCCACGTTCATCTCTCCTTTCTTTTCTCTCCCTCCTCCTCCACTCATCTCTCCTTTCTTTTCTTTCCTGCCTCCATGTTCATCTCTCATTTCTTTTCTTTCCTACCTCCTCCACTCATCTCCTTTCTTTTCTCTCCATCTCCTCTCTTAATCCCCTCCATCCCTACTTCCTCCTCCACACTCAAATCTTCTTTTCTTTCCTTCCTCCACCACACTCATTTTTTCCTTTTATTTTCCTACCTCCTCAGGCTCTTGTTTTCTCCTCCACATTCATTTTTCTTTTCTTTTCTATCTCCTCAGGCTCTCTCTCTACTTCTCCTTCACTCCCAGTCTTTCTCCTCCACGTCATTCTAATTTACTCCTTTCTTTCCTTCATACCTTCGTTCTATTCCTCCCTTCCTCCTCCATCACTTTTCCACAGGCTAAAATGAAAACTCACGAAAATCAGAAAAAATCACTGAACGAAAATATGGAACGATGTGGAAAAACCTGCCGGACAGTAAAATAATATATCGAGTTTGAGTTTTTTTTTTTTTTTTTTTTTTTTTTTTTTTTTTTTTTTTTTGTCCCCTATCTCTGCGTACATGCCTATGGAATTAGCGAGAACGTTTTAACTTTAGTCCGACAGTAGATACACGTTAATGCTTTGTACATGACGCTTTCAGTTATAGAGAATATTATCGCCTATTTCCATATGGCTTTTATGTACTGTACGAGGGACAGTACATTATTGTCAGGGGGAAGTTTTGTGTTGGTAAATCTGGAGCAACTGAATCCTCAAACTATTCCAAACAACAAAACACCATTAGTTTTGCTCTTCTGGTCCTGTTTCCTAGCATACTTTGGAGGATTCAAGGCACTCCAATGTACCAAAAAATATTACCACCTAAAATAGACTATGGCATATATGTACAGCCATGGGTGATAGTGCTGACCAGAGTCCAAAGAGTGTTGAAGAGCAATTGAACACAGTTCGAACAAGTAAATTTTCCAAACTATTCTCATCGTTGAGAGAGGTTTAGAAGACTCACTTTTTCGAACTTTGTTCAGCTGCTCTCCAACACTATTTGTACCCTGGTCCAGCAGCATTATCAGCCATGGCTGTACATGGAATAGTAAATTATATATATGCTTTTATATAGCTGGCTTCGTACAGTACATAATTACATACATACATTTCGTTTTTCAGCACTGAATTAAACAAACCTGTACTGCTGCTCAAGGTCAGTACTAGAGTAGAGAATAGACTTTGCTGCTCCAACCCAACATGAACACGAACCACGACGTCATGTTGAGGATACGAATGAGGAGAGTCGTGTGAGTGACGTGAACCATCAAAACCACAGCAAAGGTAGGCATAAACACCAATACAAGTGTGTGTGTGTGTGTGTGTGTGGTAGTTAGAGTTGAGGTAATATGAGGTGAAGGTTAGAGGTGGGGAATTAGTGTGGGGGACTGAGTAAAGTAGATTTCCCCTACCGGTAGCCTACAACTGCTTGGAGACAAACCAGACGACAGATCCTATTACAGTCATCAGTCTTAGTGGACTATCCGTCTTTGTTGTCTGTGTGTGTGTGTGTGTGTGTGTTCTGCTCAGCCCTTGTCTCTCTGTGTTTACCTGCTGTGTATGTGTGTACCTGAATGTGTGTGTGCCTTTATGTGTGTGTGTGTGATAATAATAATAACAATAATGATAATAATAATAATGACAATAATAATAATAATAATAATAATAATAATAATAATAATAATAATAATAATAATAATAACAATAACAAAAGTAATTAAATTCTACATCAGAGCCTCATAAGAAATCCAGCTCATCACAGATCGCCTTTCGGAGCTTAATATTAAATCCTCTTTTTTGACGATATCCCATCTTACCACTACAGTAGATGTCGTGAAATATTGTTATTATTATTGTTATTATTATTAGTATTAGTATTAGTATTAGTATTAGAATTATTATTAGTATTGTTATTACTATTGTCATTATTCTTATTGTTATTATTACTATTATTGTCATCATTATTATTATTATCAGTTATTATTATCATTATTTTCAATATTGGTTCTTTATATTTTCAGGTTACTTAGTTTATTGAAAGACTAGACTGAGTATGATATATATAATTAGCCCTAATAGGAAGATGTGTTAGTTAGCTAGTTAATTCAGATATTAATGTGTGTGTGTGTGTGTGTGTGTGTGTGTGTGTGTGTGTCCCCAGAGAGCCAAATAATGTGTCCCTGTTGTTTTCTTTTGTTTTGTTAGTTAGATAAGAGAGTCTGTCTTGTCTTCACCTTGTGTATTGTGTGTGTCGTAAATTTGTCTTCTTTCATTTTTATCTCGTCGTAAATTTGTCTTCTTTCATTTTTATCTCGCGTACTGTGTTTTGTCTTGTCTTAAATTTGTCTTCTCTGTCTTCATGTACTGTTGCCATATTCTGTCTTATAGCTCATTGTATTTTTTCTTCCCTCACGTGTTGTCTTCCATAAAAAACACTCTTATTTTTATGATGTCTTGTCTTCCTTCACCTCCTTTCTTCCACACCACTTTTTGTCCTCCCTCACATCTCCTTTTTTTCTTACTCATTGTCTTCACTTTCGTTTTCCTCGTTCGCCTTGTCATGTGTTACATTTTGTCTTCCTTCTCTCACATCTTGTCTTCTCTCACATATATATATATAATCTTCTACTCATTATCCTCTCTCACTTTTCCTCTGTTGTCTTCTCTCCTCATAAGCCTTGTCTTCTACTACTACTACTTAATGTTCTTGTCTTCCTTCCTTCCTTCTTGTCTTCCTTCTTGTCTTCCTTTCTTCCTTCCTTTCTTGTCTTTCCTTGTGTTTTGGTGTCCACTATTTTTCTGGCCTTTATTGTTCTCCCTCTGAGTTAATTTTGAGACTTTTATTCCCCATGGATGTCTGCCCCCTGCCCCCCCCCCTCATTCCTCCCTTCACCATCATCATTATCATCACCATCATCATTATCATCACCATCATCATCACCATAATGAGCGCCACCACATCATTCCCATTTATTATTATTATTATTAGTAGTAGTAGTAGTAGTAGTATTGTTATTGTTATTGTTATTATTATCATTATTATTATCATTATTATCATTATTATCTTCATCATCACCAACAACAACAACAACCTCATCACCACCATTTCCCACCACCACCACCATCACTCTAACACACCTCCATCTTCTCCTCCACTCCTATTCCCATCATCATCATCATCTTTCTCCATCTCCTCTTTTCATTCGTTCGTCCTCCTCCTCGTCCTCCCATCCCACCTTGCTCCTCCTCGTCCTCCCATCCCACCCTTCCTCCTCCTCCTCCTCCTCCTCCTCCTCCTCCTCCTCCTCCTCCTCCTCTTCCTCTCGCCCCCAAGGGATGCTATAAGCTAATCCAGGAGTTTTGTCTTGTGTGTTATTGTGTTGGGGCCCAAAAGGATGCCTCAGAGGGTCTAATTGTGGTGGTGGTAGTTGTTGTTGTTGTGGTGGTTGTGGTGGTTGTTGTTGTAGTGTTTGTGGTAGTGGTGGTAATGGTGGTAGTGGTGATGTGGTAGTGATGGTGGTGGTAGTGGTGGTGGTGGTGGTGTAGATGATGCTGGTGGTAGTGGTAGTGGTGGGTTTGGTAGTGATGGTGATATTAGTGGTAGGTAGTGTGGCTATGGTGATGATGAAGATGTGGATATGAAGGAGGGGGAGGATAAACAGAAGGAAGAGAAAAAAAAAACTTATGAAAAGCGGAGAGGAAAGAGAAAGGGAGAAAAAAAAATGATGGATGAAAAGTGGAGGGAGAAGAGAAGGGAAAGGAAAAAAATTAAGTTGGTCGTAGATACCCCTGAAGAAAATTAATTAACCAAGAGAAGAAAAGGCATTGATGAAACAGGAAAAAAATATAAGGTGGTAAAAGGTATATTATTTATTGAGGAAGATGTGTAGGAGGATGTGGATGGAAGAAGAGGAGGAGGGGATGAAAGGGAAGAGGAAGGAAGATGAAAAGGAAGTGTCAGGGAGGGGGAAGAGGAGGTGAAGAGAGGGGGAGGATAGGAGAAAAATACATAGGGGAGACGAAGGAGAAGGAGAAGGAGGAGTAAATGGTACTGGGGAGGAGAAGGAAGAGGAGGAGAAGGAGGAGGAAGAGGAGGAGAAAATAGTACTATGGAGTAGGAGGAGAAGGAGGAGGAAGAGGAGAAGGAGGAGGAGGAGGAGGAGGAGAAGAAGAAGAAAGTCGTACTGTGGAGGAGGAGGACAAGGAGAAGAAAGTGGTACTGGGAAGGAGGAGAAAGTGGCACTGAGGAGGAGGAGGAGGAAGAGGAGGAGGAGGAGGAGGAAGAGGAGGAGGATGAGGAGGAGGATGATGAGGAGGAGGAGGAGGAGGAAGAGGAGGAGGAGGAGGAGGAAGAGGAGGAGGAGGAGTAGGAGGTTTAGGAGGAAGAGGAGAAGGATTGATTAGAAAAGGACGATCCAATAACAATATATCTACAGTAGTGGTCCTTAAGAGGATGCTTCAGGGAGAGAAAGAAGGAGAAGAAGTTGGAGAAAGAAAAAAGGAGGAGGAGAGGGAGGAGGAAGAGGAGGAGGAGGAGAGGGAGAAGGAGGAGGAAGAAAAAAAGAGGAGAGGGAGGCTGCTTAATGAGAAGGAGAGGGAAAAAGAAGAGGGAGAGGAAGAGGGAGACAAAGGAGGAAGAGGAGAGAGAGGCTGCTTTAAGAGAGGGAGAAGATGAGTTCATAATTTGGAAAAACTCTTTAAGAAAATTTGCATAACACTATTTTTTTGACCTGCAATACTTCCACACTTAGGTAACCATAACATACACACGGTTCAGAGTTTTATATTGTGGGTAAACAGAAGGGATATTGACTTCTTAATTAAGGGACCCTGTGATGTAGTCAGAATATTGGGGTTAAATGAGTCCTTCAAATATTACCACGAAACACACACACCTACAGTATATGGAAGGTGCAGAGTATACTTTTGGTACATTGGAGTGCCTTGTTTCCACCAGAGTATGCCAGAAAACAGTTAACAAAAATAATGGTGTTCTAGAGTTGCTTGGAAAAGTTTGGAGGATTCAGTTGCTCCAGATTTACCAACACTGTACTTCCCCCTTAAATAATAATAAGTATAGAATATTGATGTGTTGTGATATAGTTTGATAAAATATTGTGTATCCTTCAATTCCGTGACACTATTTCAAGTCTCTTAATTAATTCAGGGGGTCATACACTTGTGGTACATATGAGCGAATTGATTCCTCCAAAGTATACCAGGAAACAGGACCAGATGAACGAAATTAGTGGTGTCCTGTTGCTTGGAATAGTTTGGAGGAATCAGTTGCTCCAGATTTACCTAACACTTTACTATGCACTTTAATTCCTTCAACACAATGGGATTTTTTAAACATGTTGACGTGGCTTACCCAAGAAGATAATTTATGATATTTTTGTCTTTCAATAAACCCCATTTTCAAGAATTATAGTCATGAAAATTTACTGCATTTTTGTTAATAGTGGAGAGAAAACGAAAGGGTAAAATTATATGAGAATATGTTTAGTATTTGTTCCCTGCTGATTTAAAAGGTGAATCCAATTAGCATTAATCAGTGAGATGAGACGAGCCTGCATTATTTTGAACATGTGAACATTTTAGTATAATTGACTTAGTTGTTTTTTGTTTACCTTTAAAGCGGAGAGACTGATCAGGACAGGGAAGGTTATCTACACACACACACACACACACACACACACACACACACACACACACACATACACATACACAAACACACATATATACCTCTAAACACACAAACATTCACCTTTACCAACAAACCTTCACCTCTAAGCACACACACATACCTTTAAACACAAACGTCCTTTACCAACCAATAGTAAATCAACTCCTTAACTTCATATTTTAACAACACACACACACGTTCAGGACAGACAGCTTCAGACACAATAACAACTATAGTTAATTAAATTTGCATATTTTTATCCGGAAGTGCATCATGGTTAATTAGATGGAGGAAACTTAACAAAAAAACTCCACAAGTCATCCACTCTGGAAGTAAAAAAATTCTGTACATGGGTTTTAGCTTCGGGAAATAATAATAAAGAAAGATAAATAAATGTCAAACAATAACATTTTCTTTGAAGGTTTGTATAAGGCAAGTGTATAAGAGGTTACACAATTCACATATCCTCTATAATAATACACGTCTGCTGTTATAGTGACGTGTATAAATAAGGTGTCGTCATCTAAGTGTATATAAAAACAAAATTGGAGACTTCTGATTCCTCCTGACTATGCCACGAAACAAGCACCTTCAATACCGGTAGTGTTTCGTGGCAATGTTTGAAGGACTCGCTTACCTCCAATTTTAGTCAGTAACCCCGTCGACTAACCCCAACCCCGACCCCAACCCCGACCCCAGCCCCGACACCAGCCCCGACCCCGACACCAGCCCCGACCCC
>JAWZYT010004824.1:22500-23648 GCA_034508575.1 Petrolisthes manimaculis
GTATCGCCATCGTGTGTATGTTTGTTTGTTTGTCAGACTGTAAATACGTATCACCATTGTTTGAGTGTGTTTGTTTGTTGGTCAGATTGTAAACACGTATCATCATCTTTTGTGTGTGTTTGTTTGTCAGACTGTAAACACGTATCACCCTCTTGTGTATTTGTTTGTCAGACTGTAAACATGTATCACCATCTTTTGTGTGTGTGTGTGTTTGTCTGACTGTAAACACATATCACCATCATTTGTGTGTGTGTGTTTATTTATCAGACTGTAAACAAAACCCCGATACATTTTAAGATGGAGACTGACGGAACACAGTGGGAAAAAAGTTTGGGATATGAAAACAAAAATGTAATGTATTCTTTTTTTGTAATATTGCTCATTACTGTTATCTGTCTCCATCCTGCTTACGTTTTGTTATGATAATTTTCTTTCCTGTATCTCGCCTCCTGTAACCCAGCGAGTAAAATTATTCTATTCATTACCTTTCTCAGTTTCATCCTGGCTATTATTATTATTATTATTATTAACTCTGGCCTTTTACTCATACACGTATCTTAGTTACTCTCTCACTCTCATTCATCCTCTCACTCATTCATCCACTCACTCATTCACCCACTCACTCATACACCCCACTCACCCACTCACTCATACAACCACTCACCCACTCACCCAGTTCAAGGTATCCAGCACCGCTTATCAATAATGAGGAGGAGACCCACCTTAGACAAACATAGATAAAGTTGACCTACTGTGTGTGTGTGTGTGTGTGTGTGTGTGTGTGTGTGTGTGTGTGTGTGTGTGTGTGTGTGTGTGTGTGTGTGTGTGTGTGTGTGTGTCCCCCGTACCCTGATATCCTCCCTTTCCCCCTTCTCCAGTCCACCCCTTCTCTCCCTATCCCCTAACCCCCTTCTTCAGTCCACCCCTCCCTTCCCTATCCCTACCCCTTAATCAGTCCACCCCTTCTCTCCCTATCCCTACCCCCTCCCTATCCCTACCCCCTCCTATCCCTACCCTTCCCTATCCCTACCCCCTCCCTATCCCTACCCCTCCCTATCCCCCTTCATCCCCCTTCCACACGACCGCCGCCTAATTCCAAATTCCTGTCACGAAAGCTAATTCTTGCGGTGTGTAATTAATGGAAAAGA
>JAWZYT010004825.1:5000-12500 GCA_034508575.1 Petrolisthes manimaculis
GATGGTGATAATGGTAATGGTAATGGTGATGATGGTGCAGTATTGTGGTGATGGTGGTGATAATGGTGATAGTGGTAATGGTAATGGTGGTAATGGTGGTGATAATGGTGATAGTGGTAATGGTGTGGTGATAATAATGGTGAAGAAATTTGTTATGTATCGTATTCTGAATAACTAACTTTGTCACGGTAATTATCACAACTTTTTCGTAACTTGTGGACTTGTTATTAGTTTTGTTATTGTTGTTATAATTTATATTACACAGTTTGTTACGGAAATTATAACCTATAACTTATAAAACTGTTATTATTATTATTGTTGTTGTTGTTATTATTATTATTATTGTTTTTGTTATTATTGTTATTATTATTATTGTTTTTGTTATTGTTATTATTATTATTGTTTTTGTTATTATTGTTATTATTATTATTATTATTATTATTATTATTATTATTATTATTATTATTATTATTATTATTATTATTATTATTATTATTATTATTATTATTATTATTATTATTATTATTATTATTATTATTATTATTATTGTTTTTGTTATTATTGTTGTTGTTGTTATTGTTGTTATGGAGTACATACAAAAGAAAAGGGAGAGGGATGTGATTGTACAGTTGGCAGCATAAGTTGGTTTCACATCCACCTGTGTGTGTGTGTGTGTGTGTGTGTGTGTATTAGCTATAGTGATGTTGTAATACCATTTTAATACAGAGATGACACATATAGTTCTCATATGGTAAATTACGTATGTTGTTGTTGGAATAAAAACAAGTGGTTCAGAATGCAACTATCTGGTCATATTAGCGATATTTAGTACCGTACATGAGATGGATGCGAATATATGCTGCCGATTGTACATCCCTAAATACCAATATATGTATGTGTGTGGTTGTAGTATATATATATATATATATACACGGTTGTAGGTAAGAGGGAGGAGACTGGACGAGTGTTTGTGGAAAGAAAGTTGGACAGAGGAGATGGATAGACACATTCCAAGGAGCTCTGAGTGGAAGAGGTATATGAGTGCAGCAAGGTACAGTGATTGTGTATGACAGAAACGAGTGGAGGAGGAGGAGAGGTGAATACTTGAAGAGTGGACACGGCTTCATGGTCCTTGGAGGAGTGGCCTGCATGTATGTATGTGTGTGTGTGTGTCGGGAGGAGTTCTATATTTGTGTATTTTGTTTGTTAGGGTGTGTGTGTGCGTGTGTGTGTCGTGACGGGGCTACTTCCAGCGTGGAAATGAAGGCCTCCTATATGTATGTATGTTGGTAGGTATGTATTTTAATTTTTATTCTTATATTTATATATCACACGATTTGTCACTGAAATTATAACCTTCATAACTTGTGAAACTGTTGTTTATATAGATTTTAATTTTCTTATAATATTTATTAATTTATTAATATGGATATACTTTATTCAGCTCATATATATATATATATATATATGGAATGTTGGTTAGTTAGGTTGTAATTACACATCTGCTGTTCGTTAATTACACTATAGGATAACGTCCACAATGTATAGAAAAGTTTGGTTGTGTTTCTTTCACTCTCTCTCTCTCTCTCTCTCTCTCTCTCTCTCTCTCTCTCTCTCTCTCTCTCTCTCTCTCTCTCTCTCTCTCTCTCTCTCTCTCTCTCTCTCTTAAATTAATCTCCTTGTCTAATCCCCTCCATAATTAATCCCCCTCTTAATTAATTACTGTGTGGTTAATGACTTGTAATTACTCACGTGACGTAGTTGTTGATGGAGGTGTGTTTGTTTTGCAGAGGAGGTACAGGAGAGTCCATACCTTACACACACACACACATACACACACACCTATTAATACTACTACAGTCACAACACCTGTACTGACTTATCACTCTCTCTCTGTCATATACACACCTATTACCACTACAGCTGTCACACCTGTATTGACACTATATCTCTCTCTCTCTGTCATATACACACCTATTACCACTACAGCTGTCACACCTGTATTGACACTATATCTCTCTCTGTCATATACACACCTATTACCACTACAGCTGTCACACCTGTATTGACACTATATCTCTCTCTCTCTGTCATATACACACCTATTAACACTACTACAGTCACAACACCTGTACTAACTTATCACTCTCTCTCTCTGTCATATACACCCCTATTACCACTACAGCTGTCACACCTGTATTGACACTATATCTCTCTCTCTGTCATATACACACCTATCACCACTACTACTGTCACACCTGTACTGACCTCAAGATTAATCACACACGCATTCACTGACAAACACACACACACACACACACACTCTCTCTCTCTTTCACTCTCTGTCTGTCTCTCTTTTATCCTTTCTTACTTCTCTCTCTCTCCTTTATATTACTTTCTTATTTTTTTTTTTCTCTCTCTCTGACTTGGTGTGGATAATCACTGTACCTGAAAACCAGAAGATAATAATAATAATAATAATAATAATAATAATAATAAATAACACTTTACTACTACTACTACTACTACTACTACTACTACTACTACTACTAATAATAATAATAATAATAATAACAACAATTTAATACTAACTAGCAGTGATACCCGACGTTGTCCGGGTGAAGATCCTACATGTGGTTTTGTCAATACATTTCCTCTAACTATTTGTATGTGAACTTATTAGGAGGGTGGGAGGAGTCCATTATCCAGCGTGGTTGCTGGTCCCCCAGAGAAACCATGCCAGCTTTAAAACCACATAAGTTATCCATGACACAACTACAGCAGAAGGTGGCATTGTAACAGCCACGATTAAATAGCAAGGCCCGGATGGCGAATTGGGCTCTAGGGGTACTGGGATCGAACACTCCCCCATTGGTCATTTAAAAACTTTTTTAAACTTTTATTATAGCCAAGGACGCTTCCCAGGCTTCACCGATCAAAATGGCGTATTACTTTTTACTTAGGTCAAATGATGCAGCCATGCATAGCGGCTAAACACATAGAAGGAGTGTTTTATATATAGAGATAACAATAAATATGGTAATAATAATAATAATAATAATAATAATAATAATAATAATAATAATAACAATAACGTTGGCCTATTGTTATTGTTGTTGCTTGGAATAGTTTGGAGGAATCAGAGTTGCTCCACATGAATCAACCCCCAATTAAATGAACCCAAATTAAGAACCCTGTGATCGTGTATGAAAATTTTTGGAGGCTTCTGATTCCTCCTGACCATGCCACGAAACAAGCTCCTTCCCTATAGTGTGTGTGTGTGTTTGTGTGTGTGTAGTTGTAATTGCGTGTGCGTGAGTGTGTGTGTGTGTGTAGTTGTAATTGCGTGTGCGTGTGTGTGTGTGTGTGTGTGTGGAGTTGTAGTTGTAATTGCGTGTGTGTGTGTATAGTTGTAATTGAGTGTGTGTGTGTGTATGTGTGTGTGGAATTGTAATGTAGTGTGTGTGTGTGTGTGTGTGTGTGTATAGTATTTGGAGTAGGTAATATACACGTGTACTCACCTTCACTACACACACTGATCTGAGAGTATACAGTGACACACACACACACCACACACACTACCACCACCCCTACTACCACTACTACTACCACTACCATCACCCACACACACACCTACACACACACACACACACCTCACGTCATGTACTCTCCCCTTTCACACACACACACACACACACACACACACACACCTAACCCATCCCAACCCAACCTCACGACTTTCTTTATAATAATAATAATAATAATAATAATAATAATAATAATCTTGGATATAGCGTGTATTATTAGCAGTAAGCCACATACAAACTTACATACATAAACTATGATTTCCATTACACACACACACACACACACACACTGATATCTACATATTCATGCATTCAGCAACACATGATAATTATCTGATTACCATTTATCTTCTACCGTTTAGCCAAGCCATGCTAATAATTAATGTACCGCTGTACGCGAAAGTTAAGAGAGAGAGAGAGAGAGAGAGAGAGAGAGAGAGAGACAGAGTCTGAAGGCAATTTTAACCAACCCTATAAAACCTCACCTTCAATTCATGCCGGAGTAAATATTTATACAGGTGACAAATAGGTCATTGATGAAGTGATAAAAGAGGTAAAAAAAAGGTGGTAAAAGAGGTCATTAAAGATGATAAGTCATGAGAGGTCATGAGAGGTGATAAAAGAGGTACAGTCGGCAGCATATATCGTGTCCATCTCATCTATATATAATAATTATATAACACTCTGTCTGTTTGTTTAGCCGCTATGCACGGCCGCATCGTTTTACCTAGAGTAAAAAGTAATACGCCATTTTGATGGGGGAGGGGGTTCGAACCCCTGCAGCCCAAGCCAAAGGCTGTTATTTGACCTTAACCGAAAGATCCCAGGTTCGAATCCCCGGTACAATTTAAAAAAAAAAATGTCCTCGGTCTAATTTTATTTTTGGTGGATATGTGTTTCTTGAATTATCAGCTTAAAACAACCAAACATTTATGGCTTTCTCAACATAAGACTCTATGGTCTCAAGCATAAAGGATACAGGCAGGTTCATGCTTGCATGCCCAGTTTAGGAATTAATTTAAACCACAAAATGTTGACCACCTAAATTTAATACTAAATCTAAGGACAGTGAAAAAAAAAGTTTTAAAAAGACCAATGGGGGGGGGGGTTCGATCCCAGTACCCCTGCAGCCCAATTCGCCACTCGGGCCTTGCTATTTAATCGTGGCTGTTACAATGCCACCTTCTGCTGTAGTTGCGTCATGGATAACTTTTGTGGTTGTAAAGCTGGCATGGTTTCTCTGGGGGACCAGCAACCACACCGGATAATGGACTCATCCCACCCTCCTAATAAGTTCACATACAAATAATTAGAGGAAATTTATTGACAAAACCACATGTAGGATCTTCACCCAGACAACGTCGGGTATCGCTGCTAGTAATTCATAAAGAGAGAGAGAGGGAGAGAGAGACACCATATATTTCATTGACAGAGAGAGAGAGAGAGAGAGAGAGAGAGCAGAAGAGAGAGAGAGAGAGAGAGAGAGAGAGAGAGAGAGAGAGACCATATACTTCATAAATATTTATACAGTATACTGGAGTTTATGATCATTAAAGAGAGTCATACAAAGTTCCCCACTGTGTTGATACAAGAAGAGGTCCGTGAAAAGGTGGCAACAAAAGTAGTCGAAAGGTTTACCACTGCCAATGAAAGAGGTCATTGAAAGGGTCCCTGCTGTGTTGATGAAAAAGGTCGTGAGAGGTGATAAAAGAGGTCATTGAATGGTGATAAAAGAGGTCATGAGAGCTGATAAAGGAGGTACAGTCGGGGAAAAAGTCCTGTCGCTTCAACTGCTTCACCGAGACACGCAGCGTTTATGGACTCGAGAAAGACACACGTTTTCTACACCTAATAATCTCGTGTCTATGAACATTGCATGCCTCGGTGAAGTTTGTGAGGTGACAGGACTTTTACAGCCGACTTGACACTGGATCAACAAAGTATGGCACAGGTGGGGTCCAATGGTTGTGTAAATGATCGCTACAACTCATGATAAATATTTAACCTCGTGTTCAGTAGCCATCGTCTTAGGTGTTACAAATATTTCACGAGGGAAATGCCGATACTTTGTTGATGGAGTTGTACACACTGGTCAGCACTGCCACGTGGTACAGAGGCTCATACATAGTCTATTCAGAGATGTACAGTCATGGCTGATAGTGCTGGACCAGGATACAAGGAGTGTTGGACAGCAACTAAACAGAGTTCGAACAAGTGAATTTTCCAAACCATTTTCAACATTGAGAGAAGTGTACAAGATTCACTTTTTCGAACTTTATTCAGTTACCACTATCAACCATGACTGTACAGTTTCCAAAAATGGTATTGCGACAACTATTGATACAACATTAAATATATTAATATCCATAGTTGTTTGTAGGGATTATAAGCATGTATTACAGAAGGATATGTATATTTCCTTCTGTATATACATGCTTATAGTCCATACAAATAGTTGTGGATATTACTAGGGTTAAAGTTCTATCAAGATTTGTTGCAATACCTTTTTTGGCAACTGTACAAACTCTGAGATGTTTTATGTATAACCTACAGACCCTAAGTCCAGTAAATCTCTTGAATATGTAGGTTACTATAAAGAGGTGTGTGTGTGTGTTTGTATGAGGTGTGAGAAGAGAGAGGTGTGTGAGAAGAGAGGTGTATGTGTTTGTATGAGGTGTGAGGAGAGAGGTGTATTATCATGAGGACACACACACACACACACACACACACACACACACACACACACACACACACACACACACACACACACACACACACACACACACACACACACACACACACACACACACACACACACCACATCATCATGAGAACACACACACACACACACTCACACCATCATGAGAACACACACACACACAAACACACATTTCGAGCCAATAGAGGCTTTGTGTGGGCTGTCGTCCAGAAACTGGTGTGCTGGAGGTGTGGAGTGACAGTGTACAGTTGAACGCAATTGTTCGCACACACGCTGTTGTTGTTGTTGTTGTTGTTTTCGAGGGTTTACGCCATATAGAAAATCTAAGACTACGTAACTACAATACAACAACATTATAATTATTATTATTATTATTTTATGGTTGTTGTTTTGCAATGTGAAACTACGTAACTGCAATACAACAACAACATTATTATTATTATTATTATTATTATTATTATTATTATTATTATTATAAGGTTTGTTGTTTTGGTAATCACACAGTCACTTGGTAAACCATTCATAGCAGTATTGCCAGAATAACGCATGACCTCTCTTTCCATACTAGTACTTCCAGAATAATGAATTACCTCTCTTTCCAAACCAATACTTCCAGAATAATGAATAACCTCTCTTCCATACTAGTACTTCCAGAATAATGAATTACCTCTCTTTCCATACTAGTACTTCCAGAATAATGAATTACCTCTCTTTCCATACTAGTACTTCCAGAATAATGAATTACCTCTCTTTCCATACTAGTACTTCCAGAATAACAATTGACCTCTCTTTTCAAATCAGTGCTTCCAGAAAAATGAATGACTTCTCTCTCCATAATTATAGCCTGTGTAAGAATTCCTGCTGCCAACTGTACACACACACACAACAATAAGCTTTTCATTTCTTTATGCTCTTCAGTTCAGGTTCTCTCTGGCTATAAATATAATATGAGCAGATTTCTTTTAGTGTGTGTGTGTGTGTGTGTGTGTGTGTGTGTGTGTGTGTGTGTGTGTGTGTGTGTGTGTGTGTGTGTGTGTGTGTGTGTGTGTGTGTGTGTGTGTGTGTGTGTGTGTGTGTGTGTGTGTACAGCCACGATCAAATATCCACCGACACTTTCCTTCCATCGTGCAAATAAGTCAGTATTATATCAAATTATAATCATACAACAACAACACCTTATGCCAACTCAACCCC
>JAWZYT010004826.1:0-35000 GCA_034508575.1 Petrolisthes manimaculis
TTGGGGGGTGCAGGAGTAGGGGGACAGGCTTGGGGGGGTTGGGGGGGCAGGAGTAGGGGGACAGGCTTGGGGGGGTTGGGGGGGGCAGGAGTAGGGGGACAGGCTTGGGGGGGTTGGGGGGCAGGAGTAGGGGGACAGGCTTGGGGGGGTTGGGGGGGGCAGGAGTAGGGGGACAGGCTTGGGGGGGGGGTTGGGGGGTGCAGGAGTAGGGGGACAGGCTTGGGGGGGGGGGTTGGTGGGTGCAGGAGTAGGGGACAAGCTTGGGGGGAGGTTGGGGGGTGCAGGAGTAGGGGGACAGGCTTGGGGGAGGGGGGGTTGGTGGTGCAGGAGTAGGGGACAGGGTTGGGGGCGCAGGAGTAGGAGGACAGGGTTGGGGGGGCAGGAGTAGGAGGACAGGCTTGGGAGGGTTGGGGTGCAGGAGTAGGGGGACAGGCTTGGGGGGGGTGCAGAAGTAGGGGGACAGGCTTGGGGGGAACTTTGGGGGTGCAGGAGTAGGGAGACAGGCTTGGGGAGGTTGGTGGGTGCAGGAGTAGGGGGACAGGCTTGGGGGGATGTTGGGGGGTGCAGGAGTAGGGGGACAGGCTTGGGGAGGGTTGGGGGTGCAGGAGTAGGGGGACAGGCTTGGGGGATGTTGGGGGTGCAGGAGTAGGGGACAGGCTTGGGGGTGCAGGAGTAGGGGGACAGGCTTGGGGGAGGTTGGGGGTGCAGGAGTAGGGGGACAGGCTTGGGAGGCTTGGGGGGTGCAGGAGTAGGGGGACAGGCTTGGGGGGAGGTTGGGGGTGCAGGAGTAGGGGGACAGGCTTGGGGAGGTTGGGGGGTGCAGGAGTAGGGGACAGGCTTGGGAGGCTTGGGGGTGCAGAGTAGGGGGACAGGCTTGGGGGGAGGATGAGGGGTGCAGGAGTAGGGGGACAGGCTTGGGGGGAGGTTGGGGGTGCAGGAGTAGGGGGACAGGCTTGGGGGGAGGTTGGGGGGTGCAGGAGTAGGGGGACAGGCTTGGGGGGAGGGTTGGGGGGTGCAGGAGTAGGGGGACAGGCTTGGGGGGAGGTTGGGGGGTGCAGGAGTAGGGGGACAGGCTTGGGGGGAGGTTGGGGGGTGCAGGAGTAGGGGGACAGGCTTGGGGGGAGGTTGGGGGGTGCAGGAGTAGGGGGACAGGCTTGGGGGGAGGATGAGGGGTGCAGGAGTAGGGGGGACAGGCTATATCTACAATTACAAACCAACCTGTACTCGTTTTGTAGTGAAGCTGGTGTCCAGCTGTCCTTTCATTACATCGTGTGGAATCTGGTCTACATAGTCAATGACAAGTAGGTTGGGCCTCCTCTGTCCAACTACAAAATCTTTACCAAGGCAAGGCTCCAATTCTATCTAGAGTATTATTATTATTATCATCATCATCATCATCATCATCATCATCATCGTTATTATTATCATTATTATTATTATTATCATTATTATTATTATTATCATAATTATCATTATTATTATTAGGGGGGGTGGAATAGGGGGACAGGCTTGAAGGGGTTGGGGGTGCAGGAGTAGGGGGACAGGCTTGGGGAGGGGTTGGGGGGTGCAGGAGTAGGACGACAGGCTTGGGGGGTGTTGGTGGATGCGGGAATTGGGGGATAGGCTTTCTACCCACCCCAAGCCTGTCCCCCTATTCCCGCACCCCCCCAAGCCTGCCCCCTACTCCCACACCCCCTTACCAACTTATGTAACATAAGTATTATTATCTTATGTAAATTTGTAGTAAGGGGGTGTGGGAATAGGGGGACAGGTTTGGGGGTGTTCAGGAGTAGGGGGACAGGCTTGGGGGGTTAGGGGGGTGCAGGAATAGGGGGACAGGCTTTCTACCCATCCTAGCCTGTCCCCCTATTCCCGCATCCCCCCAGTCCCCCCAAGCCTGTCCCCCTACTTCCCACACACCCCCAGTCCCCCCAAGCCTGTCCCCTACTCCCACACACCCTTAAGGGACTTACGCCCGTAGTTTTAAAACATTTAAGGGCCCTTACTGGAGCTCTATTAACCCTCCAAATAATCCAGGCCACAGAACCCTTCAGTGTTTCTAATAGGAATCTGTTGCCTGGAGTAGTTTGAAGAATTCATAGAGCTCCAGTAAGGGCCCTCAAATGTTTTAAAACTACGGGCGCTACACCTCTACTGTAATATATATATACTTCAGATTCATCCGATGGGTGATAATGTTTCCTTTTCCTCAACCGTTTGGTACAACTTGTGGCAGTTTCAGTGACTGTCTTATGTCTTGGAGTTCCTGGCACCTCACTTGAGTGCTCTGTAGGTCTTGTAGGAGTTTGACTGGGTTCTGTAGATCTTGTGGGAGTTTGAATGGCTGTCTTATGTCTTGAAGGGGTTCCCGGCACCTCACTTGAGCGCTCTGTATGTTTCGTGGCAGTTTCAGTGGCTCTCTTACGTCTTGGGGTTCCCGGCAGCGGACTTGAGCTCTCTGTAGGTCTGGTGGGAGTTTCAGTGGCTGTCTTATGTCTTGTGGCAGTTTCAGTGGCTGTCTTATGTCTTGGGGTTCCTGCTGGCACCTCAGGAATTGTTGTACTGGAAACATGAGATGGTCATTTATGTGTTGATGATGGCACAGTACCAATATACACACACACACACATACATACAGCATGACAAGTGCTGAAAACCATACAGTGGGTGTTGTTGTTGTTGAAGTTCCTCGAAGCTGTCTGGCCGAGCAGCCCCGAGCTCCTGAGGAAGGTCATGGCCTGAACCGGGCTTTCCCACAGTGCCCTCAGAGAGTGTATGGTTGTGTTGTTGGCGAGTGTGGTTGTGTGTATTGCAGTCTTCAATAATGTGTTTAATAGTATGGGGTGCTGTGTTGCATCCTGGACAGGCATCTGCAATGGTTCCATCCAGCCTCTTCTTACTATTCCTTTGTATACAACATCAGTATAAACTCCCTGCCTCCTTTATTCATATACACTCTCCTCTCTTTTTATGCGAGTTTAAATTATGCAAATTTGAAAGTGAGCATCATGAAAAAAATTGAATAAATGCAATTTACATGACGAACTCTTAAAATAACAGGAACAAGGAGGCTCCATTTTCAAGTTAAAGTACAGTTAAACCTCGTTATTTCGGACCCCGTTATTTCGGATTTCGTTTTTATTTCGGACACAATCCGCTGGAGATTTTTTTTTTGTCTAAATTTTGGTTTCTCTATTTTTTCCTATTATATTTTTTACATTATACAGTAGGTATATTATTTACACATCATTACATACCTATTTATGTATATATACAGTTGACTCTCGAATAAATCCGAGGAGTTCTTATACAAAACGAGTGAAATCATAATGAACTTGTCAGGAAATTATATCACTCATCTGTGAAGCGTGGGTGTGTGTTGCCACCACTTCTCCCGCACTCCTTCCCCCCCCCCCTATCCTCGGTCTCGATTCACCTATAGCTCAAGGTCAAGGGAATATAGGCCTAACCTGCCCTGTCAACTTGTGTGACTATCTCGTTTTTAGTAATAACGAGTTATCCACTAGCTTCAACAGTCATGCCAGGTGGTGCATTTACAAAACAGAAGGCCATATCCTTCGATAGAAAGAAGGAAGATGTTTCTCGAATAGATAAAGGAGAAGGAAACACCAGAGTACAGTATGGCTAATAAAATGTAAACAATCGATATCCCGTTATTTTCCCCCTTCCCCCTACCACCTAGACCACTACCACGCATGCGTGATTTGTTATCTTTACAAGCGCGGGTTGGAGACTTGGAGTGGTTGCGTATTACTACATCATTCTTGTTTTTATTAAACAGTATTAAATAGCTACTCTGATACGTCCCACTATACGATCACGGCAAGAAATAAACTCATCTCTTCACCACACAAGGTAAATAACATTTAGGTAT
This sequence comes from Petrolisthes manimaculis, assembly GCA_034508575.1. Taxonomy (NCBI): domain Eukaryota; kingdom Metazoa; phylum Arthropoda; class Malacostraca; order Decapoda; family Porcellanidae; genus Petrolisthes; species Petrolisthes manimaculis. The sequence goes on from JAWZYT010004826.1 coordinate 3,896, forward strand.
ATTATTTACACATCACTACATACCTATTTATGTAGATATATCTGTATTTGTGTTAATTTTTGTACAAACACGTTTTTTTTTTGTTTTTTTATTTTTATTTCGTACCCCTCGTAAAAATTCGTCGCAATTACGGTCAAAACCGCAAATACGGACACCCTCTCCCCCCTATTAGTCCGAAATAACGAGGTTCAACTGTACCATTATTTCTTATGGAAATGTACAATTTACTTTATGCTAAATTCACTTTATGCGACCCCTTCACCAACCTAACCTGTAATAAAAAAAAGAGCAGTGTATATATATACACACATACATATATACAGTCGTGATCAATAATAATCATCCACATATGGGTATCTCAAACAATTTTCTATCTAATGTTTTCACGTTCATATATGATAATATTGTTTTAAGTGGTGCATAGCTGCTTGTATTAAATCAAAATATGGTAGTTAATGTGTTTATTAGAAAGTTTATCATCTAAGGAACAGAGGAAAGCTGTCAAACTCTTACGTGAGTTACCCCTATATGGATGATTATATTTGATCGCGACTGTACATACATACACACATACAAGCATTCACTTTATGCGACCCCTTCACCAACCTAACCTGTAATAAAAAAAGAGCACAGTGTAATGTCAAATAAAAGGTTGTAAGAACAATAAATACCATATGATCATCCAACATGGTAACACTGCTTGGATCACTGTGGACCAGTGTATTATAGTAATGTGTGTGTGTGTGTGTGTCCTACAGCGCCAGAAAAAGGTGATAGAGGGGTGTGACAGCAAGCAGAAAGGAAATAAAAAGAAAAGAGGGACAGTACCAATATAATAAAAGGCAATTAGGTGATGATTGAGAGATGGGAGGAGGAGGGGGAGAAGGGGGAGGGAAAAGGGAGGAGGGGGGGGAAGAGGGGGAGGAGGGGGGGGAAGAGGGGGAGGAGGGGGGGGAAGAGGGGGAGGAGGGGGAGGAAGAGGGGGAAGAGGGGGAGGAGGGGGAGGAAGAGGGGAAAAGGGAGGAGGAAGAGGGGGAAAAGGGAGGAGGGAGGAGGGGGAGGAAGAGGGGGAGGAAGAGGGGGGGAAAAGGGAGGAGGGAGGAGGGAGGAGGGGAGGGGGAGGAAGAGGGGGAGGAGGATGGGGAGGGGGAGGAGGAGGGGGAGGAGGAGGGGGAGGGGGAGGGGGAGGGGGAGGGGGAGGAAGAGGGGGAGAAAGAGGGGGGAAAAGGGAGGAGGGAGGAGGGGGGAGGAAGAGGGGGAGGAGGAGGAAGAGGGGGGAAAAGGGAGGAGGGAGGAAGAGGGGGGAAAAGGGAGGAGGGAGGAGGAGGAGGAGGAGGAGAGAGGAGGGGGAGGAGGGGGGAGGGGGAGGGGGGAGAAGGGAGGAGGGGGAGGAGGGGGAGGAGAGAGGAGGGGGAGGAGGGGGAGGAGAGACGAGGGGGAGGGGGGAGGAGGAGGGGGAGGAGGAGGGGAGGAGGAGGGGGAGGGGGGAAAGGGAGGAGGGAGGAGGGGGAGGAAGAGGGGGAGGAGGGGGAGGAAGAGGGGGAGGAGGGAAAAGGGAGGAGGGAAAAGGGAGGAGGGAGGAGGGAAAAGGGAGGAGGGAAAGGGAGGAGGGAGGAGGGAGGAGGGAAAAGGGAGGAGAGGAGGAGGGAAAAGGGAGGAGGGAAAAGGGAGGAGGGAGGAGGGGAAAAGGGAGGAGGGAGTAGGAGGAGGGAGTAGGAGGGGGAAAAGGGAGGAGGGAAAAGGGAGGAGGGAGTAGGAGAGGGAAAAGGGAGGAGGGAGGAGGGAGTAGGAGGGGGAAAAGGGAGGAGGGAGTAGGAGGGGGAGGAGGGAGGAGGGAAAAGGAGGAGAGGAGGAGGGAAAAGGGAGGAGAGGAGTGGGAAAGGGAGGAGAGGAGGAGGGAAAAGGAGGAGAGGAGGAGGGAAAAGGGAGGAGAGGAGGAGGAAAAGGGAGGAGAGGAGGAGGGAAAAGGGAGGAGAGGAGGAGGGAAAAGGGAGAGAGGAGGGAAAGGGAGGAGAGGAGGAGGGAAAAGGGAGGAGAGGAGAAGGGAAGAGGGAAAAGGGAGGAGAGGAGGGGAAAATACAGTAAATATGAAGGTACCTATCTCCATTATGTAACCTCCTTCACCAAATATAGGAAATAATTTTGACATTGAAAATATTTAAAGAAATTTATATTTATTTTTATATGCTCTATGTATGTGAAGCTGTATACTATTTATATTGTATGTATGTATGTATTGTATGTATGTATTGTATGTATACAGTGTATGTATTGTATGTAGGTATTGGTATGTATGTATTGTATGTATGTATGTAAAGCTGTGTAGTATTTATATTATATTGTATGTATGTATGTATGTATGTATGTATTGTATTGTATGTATGTATGTATGTATTGTATTGTATGTATGTATTATATGTATGCATGTATTATATGTATGTATGTATTATATGTAAGTATGTATTATATGTATGTATGTATGTATGTATTATATGTATGTATGTATTATATGTATGTATGTATTATATGTATGTATGTATTATATGTAAGTATGTATTATATGTAAGTATGTATTATATGTATTGTATGTATTGTATGTATGTATTGTATGTATTGTATGTATTGTATTATATGTATTGTATGTATTGTATGTATGTATTGTATGTATTGTATGTATTGTATGTATTGTATTGTATGTATTGTATGTATGTATGTATTGTATGTATGTATTGTATGTATTGTATGTATTGTATTGTATGTATTGTATGTATTGTATTGTATGTATTGTATTGTATGTATTGTATTGTATTGTATGTACTGTATTGTATTGTATTGTATTGTATTGTATTGTATTGTATTGTATTGTATTGTATGTATTGTATGTATTGTATCGTATGTACTGTATTGTATTGTATTGTATTGTATTGTATTGTATTGTATTGTATGTATTGTATTGTATGTATTGTATTGTATTGTATTGTATGTATTGTATTGTATTGTATTGTATTGTATGTATTGTATTGTATTGTATGTATTGTATTGTATTGTATGTATTGTATTGTATTGTATTGTATTGTACGTATGTATTGTATGTATGTATGTATGTATGTCTTACCAAGGTTATTCTAATTTAAGGGGGTGTGGGAATAGGGGGATAGGCTTGGGGGGGTTTGGGGGTGCAGGAGTTGGGGACAGGCTTGGGGGGTTTTGGGGGTGTGGGAATAGGGGGACAGGCTTGAGGGGGGGGGGGGGTTAGGGGGATGCGGAAATAGGGGAACAGGCTTTCTACCCACCCAAAGCCTGTCCATCTATTCCCTCACCCCCCTAGTCCTCCCCCAAGCCTATCCCTCTATTACCGCACCCCCCCAGTCCCCCCCAAGCCTGTCCCCTACTCCCACACACCCCCAGTCCCTCCCCAAGCCTGTCCCCTACTCCCACACCCCGTTAACAAACATAAATCAAACAACATTTTGAAAAATATAAATGAAAAAAAATTCAGAGTGTGTTGTACAGTTGGACACAGGAATTCGATGTACCGGTATAGCCCAAGTGAAAGATGGTCTATTTCTGCCAATATCAAGTTCCTTATTAGTGCCACATAGGAGACACCAGGGGCAGAAGTTAGTATTCAGGATGGTGTGTGTGTGTGTTCCTTAGTGCCAAATAGGAGACACCAGGGGCAGAAGTCAGTATTGAGGATGGTAATAAAAAGCAAGTACCTGATAATAGACACTGGTTACTCAAATGAGACAATTATATTTCACCTGGGCTGTACCACAATTCCTGTGTCCAACTGTAACAAAAACCAATTGTGACTTATACTTACCGACTTTCAGAAAGCTGTCTACGTTCCACTCTCTCTGTAGAAAAAATATAGCATATGTTACCATACACTCTCCTCTCTTTTTATGTGAGTTTAAATTATGCGAATTTGAAATAGTGCGTATCATGAAAAAAATTAAATAAATGCAATTTACAGGAACTCTTAAAATAACAGGAACAAGGAGGCTCCATTTTCAAGTTAAAGTACCATTATTTCTTATGGAAATGTACAATTTACTTTATGCTAAATTCACTTTATGCGACCCCTTCACCAACCTAACCTGTAATAAAAAAAAAAGCACAGTGTATATATATACATACATATATACAGTTGCCCAAGGAAAGACTGCAACCAAATTTACTGGTGTGTGGCAATATCTGGCATGTGCTCCAAAGTAAACACTGGTATGTTATCAATGGAACACTCAGAACCTATAACTGTTGTAAGGATGGATGTTATTGGCTTCAGCTAATTACATTAATCCATACAAAGGTTGTAGGTTCTGAGTAATCCATTGATAAAATATGAGTGTTTACTTTGGAGCACCTGCCAGACATTGCCACACACCACCAAATTTGGTTGCAGTCTTTCCTTGGGCAACTGTATATATGTATGTATATATACACACATACAGGCATTCACTTTATGCGACCCCTTCACCAACTTAACCTGTAATAAAAAAAGACCACAGTGTATATATATACACATACATACAGGCATTCACTTTATGTGACCCCTTTACCAACCTAACCTGTAATAAATAAAGAGCACAGTATAATACAAAAGTTTACCTTCAACATCCTTTTCTACATCCATAAGCCGGTCTTCTCCATCCATGTCTAGTGTATCAATTGTTTTGGATGGGCCCTGCAAACAAATTAATAACTCATTAAAATCAAGGGGGTGTGGGAGTAGGGGGCAGGCTTGGGGGGGGGCTGGGGTGTGTGGGAATAGGGGGACAGGCTTGGGGGGACTGGGAGGGCGTGGGAATAGGGGGCAGGCTTGGGGGGAGACTGGGAGGTGCAGGAGTAGGGGGACAGACTTGGGAGGGGGGACTAGGGGGTGCGGGAATAGGGGACAGGCTTGGGGGGGAACTGGGGGGGTGTGGAAATAGGGGGACAGGCTTGGGGGGGAACTGGCGGTGTATGGGAATAGGGGGATAGGCTTGGGGGGGGACTGGGGGGGGGACTGAGGGGTGCGGGAATAGGGGAACAGGCTTGGGGGGGACTGAGGGGGTGCGGGAATAGGGGGACAGGCTTGGGGGGGGACTGGGGGGGTGCGGGAATAGGGGGACAGGCTTGGGGGGGGACTGGGGGGGCGCGGGAATAGGGGGACAGGCTTGGGGTGGGTAGAAAGCCTGTCCCCCTATTCCCGCACCCTCCTAACCCCCCCAAGCCTGTCACCCTACTCCTGCACACCCCCCCCAGCCCCTTAACCCCCTCACGCACGAGAAAATATTTCCAATATCTATTCCACGACGACACGCATTTAGCTCCCTGTGAAAGCCAGATTGTGTGCGTCAGAACGAGACAAAAACTATATTGTATTATTTCAATTTCAGCCACAAAATTAAACTTCTCTGCCTAAATTATGTGTCATTGGTTTAGTAAGATATTGTGCTACAACATCAAAGAAAAATAATCATAGAAATATGCCATAATAGCGACCGTTCATCAATTGGAATAAAGAATAGTACAGTACTCCCTCGTTATCGACGGGGGTTAGGTTCTTAAGATGGCCGTCGATAAGAAAATCCGTCGATACCACATTAGAGTATAAAAAAAATTCCTTTACACATAAACATAAATAAAGTACTTTACTGTATAATATATATATTATATATACAGTTGGACCTCCAAATACAGATATGGAAAAAAATTAACAGAAGATCAGAGATATCCGAGGGCTTAAATTTGATGTGTATGACTGACTGTCTGCCTGTATACCCACTCTCAAAAATACGTGTGCTTTCACTCGTATCTCTGGTTCCCATACACAGCTAGTGACTAAAAATAACTCTAAACTTGAGCCCAAAGCATGGAAAATGAATGTTTATAAAAGTTATTCATTCTAAAAGGTTAGGCCTAATATCGTGAGTGTAGTGCGTGACGAGTTGACAAGTTCAGTTAACACCAATAATTCATGAGTTTCTACTCATACAATCACATTTCCTTAGTTTATATTAGTTATTCTTTGTAATTTTCTCATACCATCACTTGCACTTTTCACCATATCAAATGTCTGTACCGGGATATGTGTTAAAAGTATGAAAAATGCCCGTATTGAGAAGTAGTTCACTATAAAGGGGTTAGGTTTATCACAAGTGTATCAAGCCAGCGTGAGTGACAGTGGTGTAGAAATGTTAGTTATCACTAAAACTCGTTGAATTTTCATTCGTGCACAACATTCCTTAGTTTGTATTAATTAATTTTGGTAATTTTCTTTGAAAAATCACTTCCACTTAATATCAATTTGCGCATAGGTATGCCTAATAGGTGTGAGTGTGGATGGCCGAGCTGTACGTGAATCATGTAGGCATATGTGACGATACAACCGGAAAATCCCCGCATAGGCTACTCGGACACCAAAATTGAAATTTTTATTACCACTTTAAAAATTTCGGACTATTGGGATTGTGTTGCCACCACTTCTCCCGCGCTCCTTCCCCCCCTACCCTCAGTCTCCATTCACCCTGGCGCAAGGTCAAAGGAATATAGGCCTAGCCAAGGTGCCTAGCCTGCCTTGTCACTCGCTCGTTTTTAGTAATTACGAGTTATTAACCACCAGCTTCAACACTCAGTCATGTCAGGTGGTGCATTTACAAAAAGGAAGGTCATATCCTTCCATATCAAGAAGGAAGGTTTTTCTCGAACAGAGAAAGAAGGAAACACCAGAATAGGCTTAATAAAATGTAAACAAACAATATCACGCTATCTCCCCCCTTCCCCTACTCTCCCCCCTACCACCACGTATGCTTACGACTAATTTCATTCATGAGTTGTCTGCAAAAACCTTAATACAAATTGTTATATGCATTTAATATGCTTAACACGAATTGTAATACTGTATTTATATTTGTAAAGTAACAGTACTGAACACTTCTCTTCACTTTTATTATACTAAATAGCTAGTCCGTGGATAATATCCGTCGATAATCGAAACCGTCGATAATAAAGCCTTCGATAACGAGGGAGTACTGTATAAAGAATACAGTCATCCCTCCGCTATCGCGAGTAATTGGTACCGTAAGTAGCACGTGATAGCGGAATTCGCGATAGCGGAATTTAATAACTAATGGGAATAATTGAAATTGGTTCCCAGTCCCTCATATTTCAAGATTTTTCCTCCCTAAACATGCTTTTGTTTACTAATATTTCTTTGCATATAATGAAAACTAAAGTAGATTAGTAAGAAAATAGCATTTTTAACCTAATACAGTGGACCCCACAAGTACAGTAAGCGTGTTGTGGTTAGGTGGTGCCACGGTCCGTAGGTGGTGCGTAAATGGATATGCCTGACTGACCTTAGGAACTAAAGATTAATGATGAAAATTGGGATAGGTTCTTATGTCTCTCGAAAGTGGCGGTTTTTTTTTACTATGAGACCTCAAACACGATGGCAATTCATTAAACATAACAAAACGTGTTGACATGTGGAGAGTCGGGCGTCTGATTCCGAGAGCACGTGCCAGAGTAGGATGTCTCACTCACTGTAGAATTAGCTACCAAAATATTAACTTAAAATTATTTTGAAAACGATTGCATCCATATAAAATGGGTGGCGAAAATAAGTGAAGCATATCCAATGAGTTTGTATACAAAACGAGCGAAATGATAATGAACATGTTAGGAAATGATATCACTCGTCTGTGAAGTGTGTGTGTGTGTGTGTTGCCACCACTCCCCCCCCCTACCCTCAGTATCTCTATTCCCCCTAGCCCAAGGTCAAGGGAATATAGGCCTAACCTGCCTTGTCACTGTGTGTGTGACTCGTGTTTAGTAATTACGAGTTAAACACCAGCTTCAACACTCAGTCATGCCAGGTGGTGCATTTACAAAATGGAAAGCCATATCCTTCCATATAAAGAAGGAAGTTATTTCGGTATTTCTTGGACAGAAAAAGGAAACACTAATAACGTATGATTAATAAAATGTAAACAAACGATATCACGCTATCTCCCCCCTTCCCCCCTACCACCTCCACCACCACCACACATGCCATCGATGCCGACGACTCATTTCAGTCATGAATCGTCTTAATACAAATTGTTATATGCATTTAATATGCTTAATACGAATTGTAATATACATCCCTATAGGAACGACGTCTTATATCGACGTATTGGACATTCTATACCAGACCGAGGTGTAATTAGGCACAGATGAAAAAGCTTTATCTCCACACATTGTATCACTAGTTAACTCTCTTGTGTTAAATAAAGATAGGGTTGATAAGCAGGGCTAGTTATAAACCCACACAGTCTTTATCTTTACTACTGTAACACCATGTCATGGTAAACATGGCTGTCAGTCCAGTGTGCTTGGCCAATCGCACCGCCAAATTTGAATGTTACGTGCGCGATAGTCCGCATACGGATGCGCTATAGCGGATGAAGGTGAACTTTTCACACATGCGCGATAGTTACGAAACGCGAAAGTGGAACCCGCGATAGCGGAGGGACGACTGTAAATTGTTGTACTTTGTGTTCACACTCTCCTACTTCAAGATTTTCCGAGCCAACTTTTTTTGTTATACACATCAATATAAGCAAAATTTTATTATCTTTCTAACACTGCCATCAGAATTTGTATATCACCCAGCATTTCCAAGCGAAGAGAAAAACTCTGACCTACTCGGTGGTGGCGGCACGAGTAGCAAGTAACGCTGTGGGAGGTACAGTCAGTCACAAGAATAATGCCTTCCCCAAACTATTTATATATTTTATCTTTATCCATCATAACATTTGGTTTTGCTAAGCATTAGTTACACATAATGTTATGCAACATATAATAAGAAAATAAGACTAATAATATGAAATAATATTCTGTACATACATTTATTATCTGTATGGGGGGGAAGGGGTGTTACTGACACAATCGTGGGTGTCACATTTTTATTGCTTTCATTTCTATTTTCACTTTCACTTTCTTTCTCTTCTTCCATTATCATCTCTGTTTCATCTCCATTATGATCATTATCAAAGAGGATTTGCAAAAAGTCCTTTTCACATAATGCCACGACACACACGGAATTACGTTATTCTATAAAGTTCTGAACACTTCCTGGAAACATAAAAAAAAAAAAATTCACAACACTAGCACTTTACTCTGTCGTCAATATGATAGGATTTTTATTGATCCCTGTACTTCGTGGGTTTGGGTAACAAAACGATTTAATTAAATACCGCGTGCCACACCTCTGAGGGTGACTGCTGAGAGGAGACTGAACATATTTTTCTTCTCGTTCAAATTATAATCGGTACAGAGAGTTGCCAATTAGTTTATTTGATAGGACCCATACAGACCCTTGCCTCACCCGAATTTGACACAGTTATATAAGAAACTCTATTTTTCAAGAATTTTTATAGGATTATGACTCGTTTCGAGTCAAAAGTTGTGTGACGGACGATTCGTTTATGACGCTAATCGCGTCACCGTGCGTGAGGGGGTTAATATATTCTAAATAAAATCCATACCGTAGTAAACAGTAAATAGTTAGTAAAGAATTTCAGTAAAAATATTTTTAACAAAGATACTGACCAGCTCTTTACTCAGTCCAATTAATAAGTCATTAAAATCAATACATTCTAAATAATATCCATACCGTAATAAACAAAGCAGGTAGTAATAAAATGTTAGTAAAAAATTTCAGTAAAAATATTTTGAACAAAGATACTGACCAGCTCTTTACTCATCAGTCCAAAGTCCTCGTTAATGGCATCAATCTGACTGGCCAGTAATTCCTCATGCTTCTCTGCAAACTGGAAATATTTTTATGTTAGTACAGGTAAAGTTTATTTTGAGAAACAGTGACATACAATACAATACATACAGGTCAAAGGCCCTTACTTAATTTTTAAAAAATTGAGGGCCCTTACTGGAGCTCTTTGAACCCTCCAAAATAATCCAGACCACAGAATCCTTCAGTGTTTCTAATTGGGAATCTGTTGCCTGGAGTAGTTTGGAGAATTCATAGAGCTCCAGTAAGGCTGCTTTCACACGGACGTTTTTGTACGCGCGTTCGGGAACGCGTCAGAATTTTGTAGCCGCGTTGGACACGCGCTTGGTACAGTACGCGTTTCAATGTTGACAGTCCACTACCACCACCCTGTATGTATGTATGTATGTATGCTGACAGGCCACTACCACCACTCTCCTGCAACACCAAGTTCATTAATGTTAGTTCATTAATGTTAGTTCATTAATTTTATTAGGCTACGTGATGTATGCATGCATTATAACAATTATTATGCTGAAATATATATGTATATTTACTATCAATGACTATATATCATACTTAAATGTACTACAACACCAGAAATATTGCTGCCAGTGTACTCTACACAAATGTAGTACATGTACACACAAGTGTTATACAGTTGAACCTCGTTATTTCGGACTAATAGGGGGGAGAGGGTGTCCGTATTTGCGGTTTGACCGAAATTGCGACAAATTTTTACGAGGGGTACGAAATAAAAATAAAAAAACAAAAAAAAACGTGTTTGTACAAAAATTAACACAAAATACAGATATATCTACATAAATAGGTATGTAGTGATGTGTAAATAATATACCTAAATGTTATTAAACCTTGTGTGGTGAAGAGATGAGTTTATTTCTTGCCGTGATCGTATAGTGGGACGTATCAGAGTAGCTATTTAATACTGTTTAATAAAAACAAGAATGATGTAGTAATACGCAACCACTCCAAGTCTCCAACCCGCGCTTGTAAAGATAACAAATCACGCATGCGTGGTAGTGGTCTAGGTGGTAGGGGGAAGGGGGAAAATAACGGGATATCGATTGTTTACATTTTATTAGCCATACTGTACTCTGGTGTTCCCTTCTCCTTTATCTATTCGAGAAACATCTTCCTTCTTTCTATCGAAGGACATGACCTTCCGTTTTGTAAATGCACCACCTGGCATGAAGCTGGTGGTTAACTCGTAAATTACTAAAAATGAGCGAGTTAAACACAAGGTGACAACCCATGTTAGGCCTATATTCCCTTGACCTTGAGCTAGGGTGAATGGAGACTGAGGGTAGGGGGGGGGGGGGAAGGAGTGCGGGAGAAGTGGTGGCAACACACACCCACGCTTCACACCCACGCTTCGCAGACGACATGTTCATAATGATTTCACTCATTTTGTATAAGAACTCCTCGGATTTATTCGAGAGTCAACTGTATATATACATAAATAGGTATGTAATGATGTGTAAATAATATACCTACTGTATAATGTAAATAATATAATAGGAAAAAATAGAGAAACCAAAATTCAGACAAAAAAAAATCTCCAGCAGATTGTGTCCGAAATAACCGAAATCCGAAATAACGGGGTCCGAAATAACGAGGTTTAACTGTACATCCATCTGTGTGTAAATAATTGCTGCCAGTGTACTGTACACAAATGTAGTACATGTACACACAAGTGTCATACATCCATCTGTGTGTAAGGTTTGAGTAGGACTAACAGAGTCCTCTGGGCTGTCACCCAACTGAAAGAGATGATCAATGGTAGTGTGTCCTGTCTGTATGTGTGTTACCTAGACACTGGTGTGTAAGCTGTTATTGTGGTCTGTACTGTCTGTATGTGTGTTACCTAGACACTGGTGTGTAAGCTATCATTGCCACCAGTAGCCAGTGACCACGTGTGTGTCCTTGTTGGCTTGGACGTCTGTGCTGCGTTGGACCAGTGTGCAATGTGTCGTGTGAAAGGTTCCATTTAACTCCATTGAATGTTAAAACGTCGTTTTCCCGAATGCTCGTGTGAAAGCATCCTATGGGCCCTCAATTTTTTTTATGGGTGAAATACCTATATTAGGGTTTACCAACAAATAAAATAAAATAATAAAACATTATCTATGATGCAAAAAGAGGCTATATATATATATTTTTTTTTTTCTATATGTTCTGACACTGGACATAGGCTTAATTATATTCATAAACTTGAAGTACACTCTCCTCTTTTTTTATGCGAGTTTAAATTATGCAAATTTGAAATAGTGTGTATCATGAAATAAATTAAATGAATGCAATTTCCAGGAACTCTTAAAATAACAAGAACAAAGAGGCTCCATTTTCAAGTTAAAGTACCATTATTTCTTATGGAAATGTACAATTTATTTTATGCTAAATTCACTTTATGCGACCCCTTCACCAACCAAACCTATAATAAAAAAAGAGCAGTGTATATATATACATACATACATATATACATACATACATACAAGCATTCACTTTATGCGACCCCTTCACCAACCTAACCTGTAATAAAAAAAGAGCACAGTGTAAGTCAAATAAAAGGTTGTAAGAACAATAAATACCATATGATCATCCAACATGGTAACACTGCTTGGATCACTGTGAATATGTTGATGACTGATGAGCCAGTCACCTTCCAACACTGCCAGGGTGATGTTGTCAGGCCTCTCCTCTGCCTGTCTGAGTTCCTCTTGTATTTCTCTGGGTGTTAGTCTCTCTTGTTCTTCACTGGGTGTTTTCAAACCCTTTCTGCCTGCAAGATTCATTAATAATGCTATGCTATTCCTGATGGAACTGATTTTGATTTCTTCACAGCTATATATACACTGCCACAATGTTCACACAGACATTAGAGGAATATGATTGTCTAGTACTATACATTTATTCTGTTTCATTAATACTCTACCATTTACAATGTGTAATTATGTGTAATTATCATTTCTTTATGTTACAGATTCTGCCATCATTGCTGTTAGTACAATAAAGTTCTGAAGCAAATAGAAGTCTTATTTAGACATGTCCAGGAAATGGTATGTATGAGAGTAGCTAGTTCATATCCTACAGTGTTCAATTCCAAAAACCATCTACATATTTATACTATCGATCTATAGCTCTGATTTCTCGTTCACTCCAGGAACATCCTCTCTTCATTCTCATGCTACCACATTTTCCTTCTCCTCTTTCACTTTTATGGGGGTGCGGGAATAGGGGGACAGGCTTAGGGGTTTTTGGTGTGTGCGGGAGTAGGGGGACAGGCTTGGGGGGGATTCAGGGGAGGTGCGGGAATAGGGGACAGGCTTTCTACCCACTCCAAGACAATGTAGGGGGACTGGGGGGGGGTGGGAGTAGGGGGACAGGCTTGGGGGGGTTAGGGGAGGTGCGGGAATAGGGGGACAGGCTTTCTACCCACCCCAATCCTATCCCCCTATTCCCGCACCCCCCAGTCCCCCCAAGCCTGTCCCCTACTCCCACACCCTCTTGAGGAACTTCCAATAACATTAAAGGGGTGCGGGAATAGGGGGACAGACTTGGGGGGGTTTAGGGGAGGTGAGGGAATAGGGGACAGGCTTTCTACCCACCCCAAGCCTGTCCCCTTATTCCCCCCCCACACCCAGTCCACCACCCCAAGCCTGTCCCCCTATTCCCACACACCCCAAGCCTGTCCCCAATTCCTGCACCCCCCAAGCCTGTCCCCTACTCCCACACCCCCTTAAATTTTGCCCTATCCTTTCAACACAGGCTCAATATATTACCTAAATGTGTATGGTAATGAATAACACAAAGCCTAGGAAACATTTGTGGTACATTGAAGCACTTTGATTCCTCCAAAGTACTGTATGCCAGAAAACAGAACGAAAGGAACACAAATAATGGTTGCCTGTTGCTTGGAATAGTTTGGAGAATTCATAGAGCTCCAGTAAGGGCCCTCAAATGTTTTAAAACTACGGGGGTGTGGGAATTAGGGGACAGGCTTGGGTTTTTTTTAGGGAGGTGCGGGAGTACGGGGACAGGCTTGGGGTGGGGGGGGGGGGGGAGAGAAAGCCTGTCCCCTATTCCCACACCCCCCTAACCCCCCCAAGCCTGTCTCCCTACTCCCGCACCTCCCAAAAAAAAACCCCAAGCCTGTCTCCCTACTCCAAATTTTTTTTAAACTACGGGCGTAAATGTAAAATGAATGTTAAGGGGGTGTGGGAATTAGGGGACAGGCTTAGGGGGATTGGGGGGTGCAGGAGTAGGGGGACAGGCTTGGGAGGGGGAGGGGGTTAGGGGGATGCATGCAGGAATAGGGTGATAGGCTTTCTACCCATCCCAAGCCTGTCCCTCTACTCCCGCAATCCCCCAAGCCTGTCCCCTACTCCCACACCCCTTTAATGTTATTGGAAGTTCCTCAAGGGGGTGTGGGAGTAGGGGACAGGCTTGGGGGGGTTAGGGGAGGTGCGGGAATAGGGGGTCAGGCTTTCTACCTACCCCAATCCTATCCCCCTATTCCTGCACCCCCCCAGTTACCCCAAGCCTGTCCCCTACTCCCACACCACCTTAAGGATCTTCCAATAGCATTAAAGGGGTGCGGGAATAGGGGGACAGGCTTGGGGGGGGGAGGTTTAGGGGGTTTTGGTGGGTGCAGGAGTATGGGGACAGGCTTAGGGGGGTAGAAAGCTTGTCCCCTATTCCTGCACCTGTAAATGTAAAATGTAAATGTAAAAATGAACGTAAAATATTTATTCACTTTACCTGGCCTTTTTCTTGGAGTGCTTGAAGAGGGAACAGTAAGGGACAATGTAGACAATTCACTTGGTCCAGTTTCTTTGAGAGTGACGCGAGATCTTCTGTTGGGGAGGTGCCATCGAGTTTAAAGGGGGTGTGGGAATAGGGGGACAGGCTTGGGGAGGTGTAGGAGTAGAGGGACAGGCTTGGGGAGGTGTGGGAGTAGGGGGACAGGCTTAGGGGGGTGCGGGAATAGGGGGACAGGCTTGGAGGGGTGTGGGAGTAGGGGAACAGGCTTGGGGGGGTGGCGGGAGTAGAGGGACAGGCTTGGGGGGGGTGCGGGAGTAGGGGAACAGGCTTAGGGGGGTGCGGGAATAGGGGGACAGGCTTAGAGGGACAGGCTTGGGGGGGTGCGGGAGTAGGGGAACAGGCTTGGGAGGGTGTGGGAGTAGGGGAACAGGCTAGGGGGGGGGTGGGAGTAGGGGGGACAGGCTTGGGGGTGCAGGAGTAGGGGGACAGGCTTGGGGGGGGAGTAGGGGAACAGGCTTGGGGGGGTGCGGGAGTAGGGGACAGGCTTGGGAGGGTGTGGGAGTAGGGGGAACAGGCTAGGGGGTGTGTGGGAGTAGGGGAACAGGCTTGGGGAGTGCAGGAGTAGGGGGACAGGCTTGGGTGTGTGTGGGAGTAGGGGGACAGGCTTGGGGGTGGGGGGGTGGGAGTAGGGGGACAGGCTTGGGGGTGGGGGGGTGGGAGTAGGGGAACAGGCTTGGGGTGGGTGAGTAGGGGGACAGGCTTGGGGTGGGTGGGAGTAGGGGGACAGGCTTAGGGGGTGCAGGAGTAGGGGGACAGGCTTGGGGGGGGAGTAGGGGGACAGGCTTGGGGGGGGGAGTAGGGGAACAGGCTTGGGGGGTGCAGGAGTAGGGGAACAGGCTTGGGGGGTGCAGGAGTAGGGGGACAGGCTTGGGGGGTGCAGGAGTAGGGGGACAGGCTTGGGGGGGAGTGGAAGAGGGAACTGGGAGGGACAATGTAGACAATTCACTTGGTCATGTTTCTTTGAGTGACACGTGATCTACTGTTGAGGAGGCTGAGCTTAAGAGGGTGTGGGAATAGGGGGACAGGCTTGGGGGGTGCAGGAATAGGGGGACAGGCTTGGGGGGTGCGGGAGTAGGGGAACAGGCTTGGAAAGGTGCGGGAGTAGGGGAACAGGCTTGGGGGGGTGCGGGAATAGTGACAGGCTTGGGGGGTGCAGGAGTAGGGGAATTTGGAGGGTTGCAGAAATAGGGGGACAGGCTCGGGAGGGTTTGCGGGGGGTTTAAGGAATAGGGGAACAGGCTTGGGTTTTTTAAGGGGGTGCAGGAGTAGGGGGACAGGCTTGAGGGGGTGCAGGAATAGGGGGACAGGCTTGGGAGGGGTGCGGGGGGTTTAAGGAATAGGGGAACAGGCTTGGGATTTTTTTGGGGGGTGCAGGAGTAGGGGGACAGGCTTGGGGGGTGCAGGAGTAGGGGAACAGGCTTGGGGGTGTTTTGTGGGGTGCAGGAGTAAGGAGACTGGCTTGGGGGGGTGCAGGAGTAGAGAGACAGGCTTGGGGAGGTTTAGTGGGTGTGAGAGTAGAACAGGCTTGGGGGGGGGTTAGGGGGGTGCGGGAATAGGGGGACAGGCTTTGTACCCACTCCAAGCCTGTCCCCTTATTCCCACACACCCCCAGTCCCCCCTTCAAGCCTGTCCCCTAATCCCACACCCCCTTAATATTAATACTGAAATGTAAATACACTAATACCTTTCAAGTCAGAGATATGTATTACACCGTGGGAATAAGGGGACAGGCTTGAGGGGGGGTTGGGGGGTGTGGGAATAGGGGGACAGGCTTGGGAGGGGTCTTGGGGGGGTACAGGAGTAGGGGGACTGGGGGGTGCGAGAGTAGGGGACAGGCTTAGGGGGGGATGGGGGGGTGCAAGAGTAGGGGACAGGCTTGGGGGGGACTGGGGGGTGCAGGAGTAGGGGACAGGCTTGGGGGGGGATGGGGGGTGCAGGAGTAGGGGACAGGCTTCTGCATGGTTAGTTCAAAGGCTCTGTTTTACATATATACATTGTGGGTTTTTTTTATTACAGGTTAGGTTGGTGAAGGGGTCGCATAAAGTGAATGCCTGTATGTGTGTGTGTGTGTGTGTGTGTGTATGTATATATGTATGTATGTATATATATATACACTGTGCTCTTTTTTTTTATTATAGGTTAGGTAAAGAGAATTTAGCATAAAGTAAATTGTACATTTCCATAAGAAATAATGGTACTTTAACTTGAAAATGGAGCTTCCTTGTTCATGTTATTTTAAGAGTTCCTGTAAATTGCATTTATTTATTTTTTTTCATGATACGCACTATTTCAAATTCGCATAATTTAAACTCACATAAAAAGATAGCAGAGTGTACCATCATTCATATTATAATATCAGCTCAATCCAAACACTATAAAATGTTGTATGATAATATCAGCTCAATCCAAACATTTTATAATGCTATTTTTAAAACATTCTAAAACACTATAAAACACTGTACCCTACTTACTGAGTTTTTGGAGCATCAAATACCGGTAATTTCCATGTTGTTCTATTAACATCAGCATCAAGGTCTTGGGCTAAACCTGAAAAGTAAAATATTATGTACTGTACTACCAAATGAAATTTAAAAATATTATGTACTGAATTACTATAGAAAATTCAAAATATTATGAACTGAATTACTATATAAAATTTAAAAATATACTGTAATACAATTAATTTAGGCAATAACCTCTACTTTATATTTTAACTAATTATTTTGTACATTTAAACTTTTCAATTACAGTGTTAAGGGGGTGGGGGAATTAGGGGACAGGCTTGGCGAGGGGTTAGGGGTGTGTGGGAATAGGGGGACATGCTTTCTACCCACCCCAAGCCTTTCCCCTATTCCCGCACCACTCTAACCCCCCCCAAACCTGTCACTCTACCCCGCACCCCCCCCTAAGCCTGCTCCCCAATTCCCGCACCCCCAAACCGACGCATAAATACTTACCTAAAAGGTGTTACTTACCTAAAAGGTGTGCCATCTGGTGTCCAAATAGTTTAACTGTACCATATAGGAGTTGACATTGTAGGTAGAGTGAGAACCGACACGAGGCAACAGGACCGGTGTTGTTCATGTAGCACAAAATATCATTACTGGGAAAAAAAGGTTGTCTAAAGGTTATGAAAATGTTATGAAAAATGTTATGAAAATTAAAATAAAAAAATTATTATTTGTTCGATAATCTCTCTCTCTCTCTCTCTCTCTCTCTATCTCTTTGTTGTTCATGTAACCCCAAAGTTCATTACTGTCGAAAAATGTTTGAAAATTGTTGTGAAAAATGTTATGAAAAATGTTATGAAAAATGAGATGATAATGTTATCAAAATGTTATGAAAAGTTTGAGGGGTGCAGGAGTAGGGGGACAGGATTGGAGGGGGACTGGGGGGGGGTGGGAGTAGGGGGACAGGCTTGGGGGGGACTGGGGTGGGTGGGAGTAGGGGACAGGCTTGGGGGGGACTGGGGGGGGGAGTAGGGGACAGGCTTGGGCTCGGTAGAAAGTTTGTCCCCCTATTCCCGCACCCCCCAAAACACCACCAAACATTTCCCCCTACTTCTGCACCCCCTAACCCCCCCCCCCAAACCTGTCCCCTATTCCCACACACCCCAAACCTGTCCCCCTATTCCCGCATCACCCCAAGTCTGTCCCCTATTTCCGCGCCCCCTTAAATTAACTAAGCTACAAATAAGACTCTGGCAATGATCAAAGTTTAGTTTAGGGGTTAGGAGGGGGTGCGGAAATAGGGGACAGGCTTTCTACCCTCCCCAAGCCTGTCCCCTTACTCCCACACACCCCTAAACAATATTATAGACCACATGAAAATAATTAATTTGTATCAATTATATATACAGTACAGTAGTGATTTAGACTATACTGTATATATATAAACAATGTATTATAAATACAGTACAGTACTTTTTTAGTTATACAGTACAGTACTGATTTAGCCTATACTGTATATATATAAACAATGTATTCTCATCCTATCACTGATGGGGATTTCAACCTATAATGATGCAGATTAACTATCTATATCTATCTATAGCTCTGACGCCTCGTTACTCCCCCCAAGGGTGTGGCCACTTGTCTATCGTGGCCACCCCCTTGGGGGGAGTTCCCGGAGGGAACCAGGCGTCAGAACTATAGAATATAGATAGATAGAATATAGGAACAAGGCAGGGAATACAGTATAAAATATAAACATAAATACAGGAACAAGGCAGGGAATACAGAATAATATAAAACAGATCCCTTTAACTCACCATGCAGCCACCACGTCCATGTTACGGAGTTTTATAATATTGGGTGGAGTAGTTTTATATTGTTCATTAGCCAACAACCACAGTATTGACAGGTGACATTTACTCCGGGGGTTCAGTAGTTGGTCACTGTAAAACATGTTGTATGTATGTCTCTCTAGGATCAGCTTTATATATCTCTCTCTCCAATGATGTAGTCTCTCTTAGCTCTTTATTATCTCTCTCTCTCTTTCTCTCCAATGATGTAGTCTCTCTTGGCTCTTTATTATCTCTATCTCTCTCTCTCTCTCTCTCTCTCTCTCTCTCTCTCTCTCTCTCTCTCTCTCTCTCTCTCTCTCTCTCTCTCTCCAATGATGTAGTCTCTCTTGGCTCAGGTATCTTTATTATCTGCAATATGGAAGGGGATAATATTAATAATAATAATAATAATAATAATAATAATAATAATAATAATAATAATAATAATAATATTAATAATAATAATACTAATAATAAATATGGTAATAATAATAATAATAAATATAATAATAATAATAATATTAATAATAATAATAATAACAATAAATATAATAATAAATATAATAATAAATATAATAAATATAATGTTATTAATAATAATATTAATAATAATAATATTAATAATAATAATAATAATATTATTAATAATAATAAAAATAATATTAATAATATTAATAATAATATTAATATTAATAATAATAATAATATTAATAATAATAATAAAATAGAAGGGGATAATATTAGTACTGGTTAGGGGGGGTTGTTGAGGGGTGAGGGAATTAGGGGACAGGCTTTGGGGGGTGCGGGAGTAGGGGGACAGGCTTAGGGGGGGTTGGGGGTGCGGGAGTAGGGGAAAGGCTTAGGGGGGTTGGGGGGTGCGGGAATTAGGGGACAGGCTTTGGGGGGGATGCGGAAGTTAGGGGACAGGCTTAGGGGGGTTGGGGGTTGCAGGAATTAGGGGACAGGCTTGGTGGGGTAGGTTAGGGTTGTGTGGGAGTAGGGGACAGGCTTTCTACCCCCCCAAAGCCTGCACCCTAATCCTGCACCCACCTAAACCCTAATTATCCATTGATGGTAATCATCTTACTAATTACCAGTTAATTGTAATTATATTAAAATGACTTAATTAATTATAATAATAATAGTAATAATAATAGTACTGTACTAATATGGTAAATTTACAGTAAACCTGGGTTCCGTAAAACGTATATATTAGTATGTTTTACCACTAATTAGGACCATTCTTATACTATTTTCTTCAATGGTGTTTCTCTCGGAAATGCCCCGTTTTCGAGATATGCCCAGTTTTCAGTAAACAGCTCGTTTAAGAGTAAACAGGGAATTTTCTACAAGATGTAATACCTAAAAGACCATCAATGTTCAAGAGCAAACAGGGAATAATTGAGGTAAAAAAGGAAATTCTGATGTTGAAGTTAGCTAGTTTCGTCAAACACTGACAAGCAGACATAGCAACACTGGTTCCGAGCTCTCACGGATTCGCGCCAATGTCAACATTTATTGGTTCCAATTCTGTCGCCGTTATCTATTTTTTGGTCGTAATCGTAATTTGCTAATTTCCCGCGCTCCTGATTTGGTTAGGTCAGGTCAGACTAATTCTATTTAATACTCTGTAGTGTTTTTCCGACGAATCTTGTTCAAATAAAGCGAAAATGAAGTGTTTATGGAGATGGGGGAGGGCGCAGGGGGGGGTCGTATCTCCCCAAACATTAAAATGCGACGGCCTTGAACAATAAATGCATTAATAAAACACTAAAACATTGCAATCTGCACTCCTTCAGTCCAAACCTGATTATGGTCCAACGCTTGAGGATTACCGAAAAAACAGGACGCTCACACACAGTATTGCCCAAAAAATATATAATAGGGCAAATATAGCCAATACAGCCACAAGTGGCGTGAATATTACAACATTTGCAACACTGATAGTCCCCCACTCAAAACCCCGGATTCCCAGGCTCTCCCCCAAGTTTGTATGGGGTATGAAAACTGGGCATATCTCGAAAACGGGGCATTTCCGAGAGAAACACCATTGAAGAAAATAGTCTTAAAATGGTCCTAATTAGTGGTAAAACATACTTAAATATATACGTTTTACTGAACCCAGGTTTACTGTAAAAATACCAAATAATAATAATAATAATAATAAATTCAATAATAATCTACTATGAACAACAATCAAAACACCCACCCCTATTACTTTTGGAGGATTTGGAGGAATCAATGGCGTCGTCTGGAGGAATCAATGGCGTCGTCTGGAGGATTAGGAGGAATCAATGGCGTCGTCTGGAGGATTTGGAGGCTTCAATGGCGTCTGGGCAGGAGCGTATATTGTCACACATCCTCTCACTTTCTCAGGTCAAGGTCCAATGACCAGTGTCCACTGCAGTGTTGCCACTTTTGAAAACAGAAATTCCCACAGATTTTACCTCATTTCTCACACAGATTCACACAGATTTTGTGATTCTTCACACAAAATTCACACAAAGCAATAAATTTATTATAAATAAAAAAAACGTAGATAGTTTCTGTTTATTATGTGATCGTATGCTAAACATAAAAATGCTTCAAACTATTTATAATTGTTCACAATTATTTCATGTGAAAAGTTAGAAAAGTAATAAACTAGGTGTTGCCCTTTTTGTCTCTACATAACAGATTCATAAAATAAAAAAAATCTTTCCTACATTTCAGAGAAAATAGTATGGAGGAGAATTGTTTTCTTTCCAATGCCTAATGAGCTCATTACAATAATTAGCCTACAGGTCACCACTGATATTAGATTCAAAATAAACAGTTAATCATTTTCATATCAGCTGGAACATTTCATTCCATCATTTACATTTGTATTTCATAGTAAACTTGGTGCATCACTTAAAATTCTAATGCAACCAATACATCCTCCTCGGGCACATCTTCATTGGTTGGAAGAATCTTTGCCCCAAAATTTCTCACCATTTCATAACTAGGGGTGAATGACACACATGTCCTTGACTCTAGTTTTAGCCCATACCGAATTTGCAAGATTGCTTCCACTGACCTTACATGCAAGCGATTTCGTAATTTGGAATGTACCACATTCATTTGTATACATAGGTATACATAAATATAAACAAGTAAATTCCATAGGAGTTAAGAGCAAATGGTTAACGGCAAATAAATAGGTCACTAGGTCTACACAGAGTCATTCTCACTGCAGAGACAACGGCAATATATTAAATGTATATGGTAAGCTTTCTTACCTCTAAATCTAGAGTCTGACTCCCAGAGAGAGCGATACCTTTGATGGTAAGTTTTCTTTGCAGCACTCATTATATCAATGCTAATTCAAGTGTGGATACCAACTGACTAAAGTTGCGACAGCGGTAGAGGCCTCAGTCTCCCTCCTCTGTCACTCTGTGAGGACAAGCTAGTTCCTGTTTTAACTTGTGTTTACATACACGCACACACACAATACAATACAATACAATACAATAGTACTGGACGCAGGACTAGGCCTCTATGTCCAGATCGTTCTCGTCAATACTTAAACTTGCGTAGTGGCCGGGGGTAGTAACTAATTTTTCATCAAAATTAAACTTAATCCCCTGGTTTTGCCAATATTTGTCCAGCCGTTTCTCAAACGACAAAACACTTCCAGCTCCAATGACATCATCAGGTAGACTATTCCACACATCCACGATCCTCAGGCGGAAAAACATTTGTCTTCCTTTGGTTCTGCACCTCTCCTTGAATAACTTGTGGCTGTTCCCTCGAGTCGATCCAGTGTTTTTTTCCAAGTGAAGGTTCACCTCACTGTCGTAATGTCCATTTAATATCTTGAAAACTTCAATCATGTCACCCCTTATTCTTCTGTAAGCCATTGTTGGTAGTCCCAGCACTTGTAATCTTTCTGGGTAGGTGAGGTCTTTTAACCCAGGTACTAGTTTTGAAGCTCGTCTTAGAACATTCTCGATTGTGATTACATCTTTTTTTCTATAGGGGGACCACACCGACTGTGCATACTCCAAGTGGGGCCTAACCATTGTCTTAAAAAGACATCTGAATGTGGGATTATCTAGAGCTGTAAATGTCCGTCTAATCATTCCCATAATCTTATTGGCAGTGTTCACTTTTGCCTGTATATGCTTCTCAAATGTAAGGTGCCTATCTGTTACTATGCCTAGATCCTTTTCACAGTCCACTTCACCAATGTCAGTCATTGTGCCATTTTGTTTTAACAGGTGGTATTTGGTATCTCTTGGTACCCTGCGACTGCTGCTTATTTTAAGATGCTTACACTTATCAGGATGGAATGGGAGAAGATTTTCTTCAGACCACCTCTGAAGAGTTCTGATGTCCGCTTGTAGTGTTTCGTGATCTTCCTGCGTTTCTATCTTCCTGAATATTTTTGTATCGTCAGCAAATAAGAAGATGTTAGAGTTCACATCCACATTCTCAGGGAGATCATTGATAAATAAAACAAAAAGAATTGGCCCAAGTACGCTACCTTGTGGTACCCCACTCAGTACATCTACCCATTCGGAGTATATGCCCTTGATCTGAACTCTCTGCTTCCTTCCCATTAGAAACGATTTGATCCAGTGATATGTGTTACCTGTGATACCATAGCTTTCCAGTTTATGCAATAATCGTTGATGTGGTACTTTATCAAAAGCCTTCTGAAAGTCCATGTATATTACATCCACTTCACCCCCCTCGTCAACTGTCTTCGTCCATTTGTCCATTACATTCAGCATTTGAAGAACAGTGGATCTACCAGATATAAAACCGTATTGTTTTGTGGATAAAAGGCCATAATCCATCAGATGTGTTATTAGGTGCTCTCGTAGAAGTGTTTCCATAATTTTACACACAATACTGGTCAGGCTAATGGGTCGATAATTACAGGCTTCAGCTTTGTTCCCCTTCTTGAAGATTGCACTCACATTAGCTGTTTTCCACTCCTGAGGTAGTCTTCCTTCTCTAAGTGAGGTGTTATATAGATCTGCTAAAACATCACATAATTCATCTCTTAGTTCCTTCAGGATCCTAGGATGGATAGAGTCAGGGCCAGGAGATTTGTCTATTTTCAGGTTATATAGTTGCTTCCTCACTTCTTCTGCGTTGATTACCAATTCCGGGATCATGGGTGCATTATTGTTATGGACCAAAATAGTTGCACTATGGTCCTCAGGCTCCCGTGTAAAGACTTCAGCGAAGAATTCCGATAGAGCTTTGGCTTTATCGTGGTCTGTTCTGGCAAATTCTGTTTCCCCATCTGTGTTTATTTTTAGGTCATAATATTCTTAGCATTATCTTAAAATTCACACAGAAATTCACACAGATTTTAAATATTTGGTGTCCTCACACAACACCTCCCACGTAGCTCCATTTCGCACACAGATTTGTGGGAAATTCCTACGAAGTGGCAACACTGGTCCACTGTCCACTCAACTGTCCAGTGAATCACTGGCAGCGTGACCAGATTTCTGGAGCGGGAATATGCTAGACAGCAGCTGAAACTATGCTAGATTGGCAAAAATTATGCTAAATCTTTTGTTGCTCTTCATACGTTTGGTTTCTGCTGTATTTTATTGTTAATATAGTATTATTTCTAGATTATTAACTGTATACACTATGCACTCATATAATTATGAACAATTCTTGAAAAGAATATTAAAATTATAATCACATTCTGAAAGTTTATTTTACAATTATTTGTGCAACATACACTAGTAGATTGAAACTCTAATACAGTACAAGTACAATGTTTTCAATGTTACCTATAGAAAATAATAATAATGCAATTTAATTTATGAATTGAGTTTGCAAGTTATGGCCGGTTACGGGTTCCTTTTTTTCATACATTTTTGAACTAAATTTTTGAAGCAGCAGCAACACACGTCTACCCTTCTTCAACGCCTGTGATTTCCTGCTCTAGTTAGAGCTTCGTTAAAACTTCAACGTATATGGACTGTTTCACAATTCCCATTAATCATGGTACACTAAATTAAACATGTAGGTTTATCCTGGCCTTTAATCCAGAAACTACCGTTAGCCACAAGTGGTAAGTTATAATCAGGCTAGAAATTGCTCTAAGCTCATTAAATTATGCTAAAACTATGCTAGATTTGATACTATGCTAAATTTAATGCTAAACACACAATTTTCAGGAAAACTATGCTAAATTTAGCATTATAATGCTAAATCTGGTCACCTTGTCAGTGATGCCAAATAATTGCCACTCTGAAATGTTCAATATCCCAAGACTAGCGCCCAAAAAATCCCAAGATTGGACAAAATATCCCAAGATTAACTAAAATGATAATCCTCACCTGAAATTTGAAGACTTATAGAACCAATATAGGCAGAGGAGTGGAGGAGTATTACTACCACTCCCTCCAGGCTGGCTCTTCAGAATCGCTCATTTTAACTTTAATACTGGGAATAGTATGACGCTAATCACTTATTGTAGGGATCAACTCGATCCTGTTAAAGTTCAAGCAACACTAAATCTGTTCCATGAATGTCTAGAAATCCCAAGATTTATAAAACTATCCCAAGGCCAAGCCCAAAGTTCCAAGATCTTGGGATAAATCCCAAGGAGTGGCAACACTGCCAATGATACACTGAGTGAGTCAGAGTGACTGAGTCGATACCCGACGTTGTCCGGGTGAAGATCCTACATGTGGTTTTGTCAATAAATTTCCTCTAATTATTTGTATGTGAACTTATTAGGAGGGTCATCTATCTATAGAGGAGTTTCACGTGACGTCAGCAACTGCCATCAGCTGATCAAAGTCTGGAAAAGTGAGAAAAATGGATAGCTGCTGTGAAGAGAGATGGTGGCAACCAACTTCTTACACCTGCCTCTGTAGTGATCATTTATTATATTTTGATAGAATATGATGTGTTTTGAATGCACCTGGTGATTATATTTGTTGGAAAATCTGTATATATTTTTGGAAGGGGGCTATTATCATGTCAGTTAACGTTAGAGTGAATAATGTAAGAAACTAGGAAGTTAAACTTAGAAATTATTTGGTGCTTTGAATGAAGTTTGTTTGTTATGGTTATAAATAACTAGTTATGCAGCAGGGACAGTAGGTAAAGGTATAAAACCTCATTAGCAGTATCACTTTTATATAATAACATAAAATGTTTTACTTATTGGGTGAACATGAGCAGAGTACTGTAAGCAGTATTCTGCATATCTTGGGTTAGGTTAGGCCTAGTGCTGGTTTGAGTAGGGGCAAGTGACCTGTGGGACCCAAAACACGAGTAATTTCCATCACAAATGGATATCAGACTCGATTAAATGTTACATACACTTATATGCTCTAGCAAAGGATTGTCTCTAAATATAGAGACTCCAATCCACTCTCATCGGACTTTGTACTATCCATTTTCCACCACACACCAAATCACAAGTGGCATCAGAGACATCAGGCGATGGAAACCTTTGAGAAGAGACAGATCTTTTATATTGTTAATGAATAAATGAACACATTAAGTACACAGAGTTGTATTGTTATTCCTTATTTTATACAATATAGAGTAAGTGGGAGCAGGCATAATAGTAGAGGGTGAAGAGGACATGTCCTGCCTGCAGATTTTCAGGAACATATACTGCCATAGATGTTGGAGTGGGTACAGGGTACTAAGGCTAGTGGTAGTCTTAAGAACCATCCTTAGGCCTACAGTAGACAGAAAAAAGGTTAGAAAATATATGTAAATATC
Source organism: Petrolisthes manimaculis (assembly GCA_034508575.1). NCBI lineage: Eukaryota > Metazoa > Arthropoda > Malacostraca > Decapoda > Porcellanidae > Petrolisthes > Petrolisthes manimaculis. Next base: position 30,523 of record JAWZYT010004826.1, read on the forward strand.
ATGATATGCAGTGTCTGGTAGCTCAGTCGCGGACAGTTCCAACAAAGGACGACCATTTTCCTTTGTTATATACGGGTCATTGCCACCAAATGCACTTATTTTTTTCAATATATCGGACCTTAGCTTCACTGTCAAGCATTATTGCATACTGACTGAGAACACGGGATGAAGAAGGGCCTTCCATTGTATACAAAGTTAGGTCCAAAGATCAATGTTTACATTCGAACTGCCCTCCAATATGGCAGCCAGTATATCTCTTGAAACAAAAGCGAAGTGCTCGTGACGTCATAGAAAGCCCTCTATATCTAACTATCTATCTATCTATCTATATCTATCTATCTATCTCTATCTATAAAGCTCTATTTATCTACCCCGTAGGGGGGTATTGCCAATATTAATTAATGTGGGCAATACTTACAGGATTTTGGCGCCCCTTCGGCCCCAGCCATTAGCTTTCAGTTCTTCAACTGTCCCTCTTTTCTTTTCATTTCCTTCCTGCTTGCTGTCACACCTCTCTATCACCTTTTTCTGGCGCTATAGGACCTCGATGTTGCGGCGCCTAATATCCATCAATCAAATCTATTTATCTATCTATATCTATCTATATCTATCTATCTATATCAATCTATCTATATCTATCTATCTATTTATATTTATCTATCTATCTATTTATATTTATCTATCTATCTATCTCTATCTATCTATCTATCTATCTATCTCTATCTATTTATCTATCTATCTATCTATCTATATCTATCTGTCTGTCTGTGTCTGTCTGTCTGTCTAAGAACATGATTACATGTACATAGAGAGAGAGAGAGCATATGGTTTTCTATCAGTTTTATTTGATTGTTTCAGGAGATATTATTTTATTTTTTGAAGACTCTGATGCTCTTGTTATACGCTTTTGCGTAGGGGGCCTACACCTAGAAGGCTCCCGTTTTCAGTTCCTGGTGTGTAAATTCAAGCTCTTTCATTTTGTAAGAATTTTTTTTGCCTACATGAAAGTTGAAAAATGACAAAATTGACCAGCATTTGTCAGCTGGGGGGGGGGGAGAAAAAAAGTAGTTTTTAATTGGTTAATCATTGAAAAAAAAAATTATAGGGCCAAGACACTCTCCAGGTTTTAGCCATAAAACGTATGTAAAAATTATTACTCTAGGTGAAACGATGCTGCTGTGCATAGCAGCTAAACAGACAGACAGACGGACTGTTTTATATATATAGATTTTATTTTATAGTAAAGAAGAAGACTTCTTATAAATAATTTCTACTAGGCTACTACTCCACTTCCGCTATTTATAAATAAAATAGTTTTTTGTTCCCGCCATTTTTATTATTATTATTATTATTATTATTATTATTATTATTTACTTATATTATTTTTCTGTCTACTGTGGTGTTGGTAATAATTATTTTGTGAATTATTTAATGTTTATATATATATATATATTTATTTATTTTAATAATAATATTTCATAATAATATAGTATAAATATATAGTTAATTAATCAATTATATATCTATAATCATTAATCAAAATTATACTATAGTAATAATTAATAATATAATGTTTATTAAAATTAATTGAATAAATAAATGATATTTGTAAACAAATGAACATTCGAGTATAAACGTAAAAAATATTTATATAGAAAAAAATATAATGGATTATTTACCTATAAATTCACTCTCTCTCTCTCTCTCTCTCTCTCTCTCTCTCTCTCTCATATACAGTACATATGCACACATACATACATTCTCTCTCTCTCATATATAGTACATACACACATTATGACACATACATACATTCTCTCTCTCTCTCTCTCTCTCTCTCTCTCTCTCTCTCTCGTATACAGTACATACACATACATTCTCTCTCTCTCTCATATACAGTACATACACACATACATTCTCTCTCTCTCTCACACACACACTCTCTCTCATATACAATACATACACACATACATTCTCTCTCTCTCTCACACACACACTCTCTCTCATATACAGTACATACACACATACATTCTCTCTCTCTCTCACACACACACTCTCTCTCATATATAATACATACACACATACATTCTCTCTCTCTCTCACACACACACTCTCTCTCATATACAATACATACACACATACATTCTCTCTCTCTCTCATTCACACACACTCTCTCTCATATACAATACATACACACATACATTTTCTCTCTCTCACTCACAAACACTCTCTCATATACAATACATACACACATAAATTCTCTCTCTCTCTCTCTCACTCACACACACACACACACACACACACACACTCTCTCTCTCTCTCTCTCTCTCTCTCTCTCTCTCTCTCTCTCTCTCACACACACACACACACACACACACACACAGAGAGAGAGAGAGAGAGAGGGGTGAAAATAGCTAGCGTTGACAAATTTTAAAACTATTTTTCTTTTTCTTTAACTGAGAGAGAGAGAGAATGTGTGTGTGTGTGTGTGTGTGTGTGTGTGTGTGTATGAGAGAGAAAATTTGTGTATGTGTGTAGGTGTGTAATAATAATAATAATAATAATAATAATAATAATAATAATAAACGGTTTATTGAGATAGCAGCCATAAGGCTGAAAATACACAGTATATTATATGATGATTGATGAGAAGGATTTTATATATACAACAATGAAATATGTTATGATGGTGAGACAGATATAGATATAGCATTATTTGTTATTGATGATTCTGACCACAGTGGGTATGGGGCTGTTTTTGTAGTGGTCAGTACGTGCTCTTATCGGCTTTAAGATGTTGTTGTGCCTCGTAGATTGTCGTGGTGGGGGAAGGGAAGGGGGGAGCATATCTCGATGTCTCGGGTTTCTTAACAGCTCTATGCTAAATTGACGCAGAATGTTGTGGTGTACTGTTTCGAGGGAGACCATGCCGAGGGTGATAAGGGGCCTCACTGTATGTAGTATAATCTGCCCCCAGTATTATACGACAAGCCCTTTTCTGTACTCGTTCAAGCTGTTTTTTTCTGTGTGGTGTTAATGGAGGGGAACCAGCTTGGGGAGCCATAGGTGAGCTTGGGGAGTATAAATATATGATATATACTCCTCAGCTCACACTGAGGTGTACACTCGCCAGCACTGCCCCGTGGTACAGGGGCTCGCACGTTTTAGGAGATGTGGCACCACTGTGATGATTTGCCTCGAAACAATCCACGTGTGTGACATAAGTAACCTCGATACAGTGGCGCATGAAGTGAACTTTGTTGTTGAATGTTTCGAACCACAAAGTATCATAACAGGCTGAACTTTGTTTAACCTGATCCATGCAATAAGTGTTTAATATCTGCCACCTTTATATATAAAAGAGAGAAGTATGTAATCTTACCTCATCAAGCCCTAACCATCAGAGCAACACCCGCGAACCTATAGACATTTTCTTGATCAGGGTGACCCAAGGATGGTTTTAGGGAAAAAAAAATATTTGCTCTTTCTAGCTGCTGGCGAGTTTGCCAGTGAGGACTTCAACTCAGCCCCCTCACTGAGGAGTGGGTATTTACCAGAAAAAATAGGGATATATATCCCCACCGGGAACAAATTTTGACCACCCCTTCAGGAGGAAAATTTGTGATTGCTTTTGCAATTTATACATATGATGAATCTTAATTCAGCCTACTTTTGGTTCTCCAAATATTCGGTATCTTATTTTTTAAACCGTCAACGCCGGCTCACCGGGTACTACACAAAGTAGTTATTTATAAAATGCATAATAATTGGCCACAGTTTTCTGATGACGTGTCGTTGGTATCTCATCATCTAGTCTGTAGCGCCTTGTATGAGGTCAGAGAAAAGAGGGAGCTGTGAGCCTGGCACATACAAGATCAGATGTTACCACATTTGCTTCAATATTCGTAGTAAGAAACACAGGAACAGTGAAGAAACACGATTATTTTGGTAATGTATTGGAGTTAGAAATATGAAATCTATGCCACATTTAAAGTATTTTTACTTACTGTAAGGTAAAAGAAACTATCTATATCTGTCTATCTATTTCTTACCATCCTACTACACTAATTGTAGAAGTTGTTCTCAAAAAGTGATAACATGAACTGAATAAACGAATAAATATTAATAAGTTGGATGTGTGAATGACAACTATGCTGATCACGTTTGTAATTCTGACTTTATTACAATTATTTGGGTGAATAATATTAACATCACTTCTAATTGGGATATATTTTAACCTGTAAACGGATAACAAACTAATCTTTCCTATTTATTTTAACAAACAACAATTAACAAAAATGACCTTTTTGTGGATTGATTGATTGATGTATATTAGGCGCCGCAACATCGAGGTCTTATAGCGCCAGAAAAAGGTGATAGAGAGGTGTGACAGCAAGCAGGAAGGAAATGACAAGAAAAGAGGGACAGTTGAAGAACTGAAAGCTAGTGGCTGGGGCCGAAGGGGCGCCAAAACTCTGTAA